>JAWPHD010015929.1:0-52590 GCA_037043455.1 Cyrtodaria siliqua
GAAATTCTACATGTATACAGAGGAGAGATGTATCTATATGATTTTGTTATTATGCTCGCTTCTAAAATGACGAAATAAATCGATTTGAATAAAAGGCGCATTCTCAGCAATACACAACGTATTGTGTGTACGGGTTGGAGGGGAGAAGCCCACGGGGTTGGAGGGATACTACCGTAATGTTGCTCTCATAAATACTGTGAACATACTACATTAATAATATAACAACTACTGAACAATGCTGAAATCGATTTATCTTTATAAATGAATTCATAATTCCACAATAATATTCCGTGCGAACATCGATTTGGAACGTCGATTCGGCGTATTTAAACGATTACGGTGTACTTCGTTAATTTTCGGGGGAAAAAAGTACTTGCCTCCGATTTTTTTTATATTTTACATATCTACAGAGGAAAGATGTATTTACGCGTACATGCTTTTATTTTTTTCTTTCGCTTCTAAAATGATGAAATAAATCGAATTTGGTTAAAACTGCGCATTCGCAGCTATATACAACTTAATCAATACGGTATGGAGGGTGGTGGGGGTGGAATGGGGGGCGGGGTTGCAGGGATACTACCGTAATGGTGTCCTTGAGAAAAACGGTGAACATTCTACTCTAATAATTTATTAAATACAGAACAATTTTGAAATCAATATATCTCTTAAAAAGGATTTCACAATTTCATGGTTTTATATCCCGCGTGTACATTAACTTCGCAAGGCGATTGTTCATATTTTAGCGAACACGGTGTACTTTGTTAATTTTGGGATAAAAAAAGTACTTTTTTCTGATTGACTTTAAATTTTGGGTTTTAATAGTAGACATGTCAATGAACACTTTCATGAAAAAAAATCATTCTCGCTGTTAAAACTTTTTTTTTTTGCATTTTTTTCGGATTCAGAAAATTACCACTGCAACATATATTTTCACTATCCTCATTTCCTTTCCCGACGTACCGTTACAATTTGGTTTGTTAAAACCTATTCTGAGCACTCCGGCATAAACCAAAAGCATGTATAGATCAGAAATTATGGTAAATTCAAAGTATTTAACTTCTGGCTCTTGTAGTTTTAGAAAAGATTATTTTTTAAAGTTGTTCCCTATACAAGTCTATAAAATATGTGACCCCTGGGGCGTGGACAAATTGGACCCCAGGGTCACCCTTTGAACGAACTTCGTAGAGGACCATAAGCTTATGATAAATGCAAACTATTAAACTTCTGGCTCTTGCAGTTTCAGAGAAGAAGATTATTTAAGTTTTTGTCCTATATAAGTCTATGTTAAACATGTGACCCTGTGGGGTGGGTGGGGGGGGGGGGGGGGGGGGGGGGGAGGTACCACATTTAATCCCCGTGTCACCATTTGAACAAACTTCACAGAGGACTATAAGCTTATGGTAAATGCAAAATATTAAACCTCTTGCAGTTTCAAAGAGGAAGAGTTGTAATTGTCAAGGTTTTCCTACATAAGGCTATGTAAAACATGTGACCCCTGGAGTGGGGCCAAGTGGACCTTAGGGTCACCATTTGAACACATTAGGTACAGGACAATAAGCTTATGGCAAATTCAAAATATTAAACCTTTGGCTCTTGTAGTTTCAGAAAATACGATGTTTTAAGTGTTTCCCTATATAAGTATATATGTAAAACATGTGAACCCTGGGGCAGTAAATCAAGGGCCATAACTCTAGTGTTACCGGTTCAATATGGCTGGTTTTCGAACTCGTCAAATTAATTGATATAACGACACTGACAAAGTTGGTAAAGATCAAATGCAAAATTAAGATGCTAGAGTGCTCACAAGGCTAAATAATGCTCTTTTTTTGCCGTAATTGATGGGTTCGAAACTGTGGTGTTACTGGTCCGATATAGCTGGTTGTCCAAGTTTTCATCAATATCAGCAATCTCTACACGTTTTGTAAAGATCAAATAATAAATGAAGGTGCTAAGGAGTGTTCACAAAGAGGCTTAATATGGAATTTCCCAGCAAAACAAGGGTCATAACTCCGGTGTTTCTAGTCCGATCCGACTAGTTTTCGTACTTCTATGAGCTTTTATTAATCGAAAGGCACTGGAAAAGTTTTGTAAAGATCCGATTAATTATGAAGTCCCTAATGCGCTAACAAGGCAAACTTTAACGGACGACGACGACGGACGACGACGGACGACGGACAACTCGCCATCCCATAAGCTCTGCTGGCCTTCGGGCATTAGAGCTAAAAACAAAAATAATTCATGAGTAACAATCACCTTATTCATCTTATTCGGTATAATATTGGGGCACTCTTACACAACCTTTATATTTTACTTTTTTAATTATGTTTGTAAATGAAGCTGATGGAATTTGTTTTCACATCATTTAATATGTATCTCACTGAGTTTACAGTACTCAGGATAAAGCAGTTCTCACAGTATCACCTTTAAATAAATATACATGAACAATTTCTTATTTCAGATTTCAGCCAATATTGCTTTATCTATTTAATGCAAAATTGCACAAGATGGTGACTAGTAAGCCAAGTTAGGCTAGGTACAATCCATTTTACTCAAGGTTGCCTACTTTATATATGTAAATTTTATGTTACCAATATGTTCTGTATATGTAATATTTTGTAAAATATGTATTTGTCACTGAAATAAATAAATGTACATACAAGGTGTAAGTAACGTTGCAGCTTTCCTCTGTATTTTTAAGCAACTTCTTTACGATAATTATTTACAGCTATGGCACGAACGGGTAAAAATTCGTCCAGAGCGCTATTTTTCAATCAGTTATTTTTTCATTTGTAAATATTCCAAAATTTAGAATTGCGACGACTCGGTTAATTGTTTCATCGCATTGTCTTAAAACTGAATCAGGTAGATGGCATAGCCCATAAAGAATTCCTCTAGCAGAAAGGAAACTTAATAGGTGCAATAAGGTTGAAGATGATTATCATTTTAATTCAGAATGTTCTTTGTTACGTGACTTACATAAACAAGTATTACTGGACAAGACCAAGTATGATTAAAATAAAACAACTATGTAGAAGCGAAAATTATAATGTCATAAGCAATGATTTAGCATGTATATCCTCAAATGTTTTGAAGTAAAGAAACATAATATTTTATCATCTATATTGACAATCTTCCTAATTCAAGTGGCCTAATCCCAAATATAATAAATTTGCATAAGGCAAATAAATATCATTTGAGTTTATTTCATTTTATTTATGCTTTAAACTTAAATTGTCTACCAAATGTAACGTATTCTGATATGTAATGTTATGTTATACATGAGTTGCATAATTGTCATTAGTGTTGTTCTAACTGTTGTTTACACTGTCTATCATTGTAAATGTTTATGTAATTAAAATTCAAAATTTGAAGTGTAATGACTACAGCTATGGTTATATTACACATATACTAAAAGTAGGTATAAAAGACGAAAAGGAAATGTAGCTTTCATGGAACACAGTAAAAAAAAAAAAAATACGCATTAAAAGAAACACAAATTACAATGTTAATTTATAAGCAAGGCACGCACCATCACACACACTAATAGGTTGGCAATAGGCCCGGGCTAACGGCATCGGGACGGACAGTGGCAAAAAGGCCGCAATACATTTACCATCACAAACACAAACAGGTTGACAATAGGGCTTACCGCCTTGGAACGGACAGTGGCAAACAGGCCGCAAGACACTGTCATTATTTTGCAAATATAGCAAACGTAGATACTTTTATAACTATACCACTTCCAGTGGCAGTGCTGAACATATGCGGTAAGCGCGGTAGGTACGGATTGACCAAATCACCAACACGGGTGGATTTTGTGATGCACTCCCATTGTCTGAATTGTTATAGTAATTATATTCGCTACGTTCGATATTCTTTGTAACATCATAATATTATGTCAGTATCACCTTCTCCGCTATTTGTAAAATAGGAATCTATATACTAAACCAAATTAATAAGTATCAAACTAAGAATATGTCAATAATATTCTCATTGTTTTGTGTATTTTCAGCTTGATTAGAGATACGGTTACACTGCAAAATAACGAGTGTAAATCGTCTGCTCTGATTGCATGAACATATTTTAAAACTTTTAAGTCAATGTGTTTTCTAAGAAATAAGTTATAACACTTATACAACTGGGTATATAAAGTGCTTCGAATTAGTGAAGCTTTCGATGTTCCTAATTCTAAAATATGACAGTTAAAATTATTTTGACATCATGTTTTACTGGCATTACCACTACAAATGCGTTTGCAAAAGAAATTTTCGAAATATTTAATGTTAAAGCTGAATTACAGTTACTTGAATTTCAAACAATATTCAATCTAAAGGGAGGTAATTTAAGATTATCCATATTTAATTTTTTTTATAGATGGAAAATCTGCGATAAATGGGTTAATTTGTATATGTTTTTTTCTATTATTTCATACCAACTTTAAGAATTTTATATCTTTAAGCGATCTTTGACTCATGTTATGTGTTTTATCAGTACATTTCATGTTTTCATATAAAGGGAGGGTAACTCTCAAAAGATGTAACATTTAAACAAAAAATAAATGTTTTACAAACTATGGGTCAAAACAAAATACTTATCATATATCTATGCTAAAATATATTTAAAATAAGAAAATTAGTTAAGATACAAAAGTTGATACTTAGCAATTTTGTTCAGTGTCTATAATACATAATTCCGTTTATATTTAAATAATGTTAATTTAAATACTTTTGTAAATATGTGTATTGCTTTGTCATATGCTCTGTGTTTGTGTCCATTTGTAACATTTGATTTGCCTATGTCCTATTGACTTATGACAACAAATCTTCTTATATATTGTAAGGGGTATCCGTGGCCGAGTGATTAAAGTCTCTGACTTATAACTTGCTCCTCATCGCTTTGGGTTCATGGGCCTAAAACTCTTTATTTAAGGAAGCTATCCAGCTGACTTGCGGGACGTCGGTGCCCGCCCGTACACGAAAGTTGGCAGGAGGGACACTGGGATCTTCCTCCACCTATGTAAGCTGGAAAGTCGCCATATGACCTTAGCTGTTGGTGCGACTATAAAATCTAATTCAGTTCAATTCTATGTTGTAAATATTGTATTAGAGTTGTTGACGCCTTATTATGGGATGTTACTTTGATGTGGCAAGAAGCTTTATGGGACGGTTCCAGCTATAATAACAAAGTGCGTCTACGTCAGACTTGTATAACGGGGATTCAATATCAGAAACAGTAAAATGCCCATAGTTGGTCCTTATTTGTTTGTATTCTTTTATGAATTTTCATATTCTTTTGTTAAATTTATGTGCTTAAACTTTAAAATAAAACTAAAATGTTACTGTGCAAATATATATGTCTTTCCGTATCAAGGCAGATGTCATATTTATATAAAAATAAGTATAAAAGTCGAACAGGAAATGCAGCTTTCACAGAACACAGTAAACCCAAAAACACGCAAAAAGACAAACATGAATGGCAATAGTAATAAAGAATAAAGGCATATGACGTCACAAACACAAACTATGTCAATGTTCAATATGTCATCAAAATACCGAGAGATGTCATTAAAGGCTTTTCGTAACTGTGTTTGTATTTTTACTTTTACCATCTCTTAGCATGTCACATGGTATGGACAATTTACTATTTTTGGTATTGCTTCCCCGTTATACAAGTCGGACGTAGAAGCACTTTGTTATTATAGCTGTAACCGTCCCATAAGCCTTCTTGCCACTTCAAATTAAAAAACAAACCCAGTTACCAAATGAAGCCAGTTATACATAATTTATATTTTATATCATAGCATTTGTTTTAAGCAATTCGTAAAGATAGCAATATAATACCAATAGATAATTATTCAAACTTGAAGAAGTTTATTTCATAGAAAATATGACATATTTTGTCAATATATATGTATTATAGGCTACTTAACATGTGACATGGTAACGAGTTATCTCCCCAGCTCCCACAGAAAATATGACATATTTTGTAAATATGGATGTATTATAGGCTATTTATGTGTGACATGGTAACGAGTTATCTTCCCAGCTCCCACAGAAAATATGACATCTTTTATCAATATTATAGGCTACTTTACATGTGATATGGTAACGAGTTATCTCCCCAGCTCCCCCAGAAAATATGACATCTTTTATCAATATAGATGTATTATATGCTACTTTACATGTGATATGGTAACGAGTTATCTCCCCAGCTCCCACAGAATATATGACATATTTTGTCAATATAGATGTATTATAGGCTACTTTACATGTGACATGTTAACGAGTTATCTCCCCAGCTCCCACAGAATATATGACATATTTTGTCAATATAGATGTATTATAGGCTACTTTACATGTGATATGGTAACGAGTTATCTCCCCAGCTCCCACAGAAATCATGAAATATTTTGTCAATATAGATGTATTATAGGCTACTTAACATGTGAAATGGTAACGAGTTATCTCCCCAGCTCCCACAGAAAACATGACATATTTTGTCAATATAGATGTATTATAGGCTACTTTACATGTGACATGGTACCGAGGTATCTCTCCAGCTTTCTATGGTAAGACCCAGAGTGTTACTTATACCCCTTAAGACATCTGCGGACATCAACTTTCCAAATAATTATTGTTCTATGCAATAACCGAGCAAATTTTCTGGAATGTTGTCTAATTGGCCCGTTACTGTATTCCGATATGTTCTATATTGACCTTAATGCGATTGATCGGAATACAATAGGAGCTTTTAGAATTATTAACGATAACATATCAATAAGAACGCATGAAAACTGTTCTTTCGTACAGCATTCGAGGATATGAAACTATATTTGACTGTGTCTGTATTGAACGCATTACCAAATGTATTTAAACACGTCTCGTGTGCCATTTTTAGATAAACGGACAAGTTTATGGACAAATTTATTTAACATAAAAAACAAAACATCTTTGAGTAAAATTGTACTAAACTTTTCGAATATAAACGGCAATTTCTGCCAAATAAATATTGTTCGTATATTGTGTTCACATCAATAGTGTTGAATTACTGTCATCTATTATATCATTGACATTGTTCATGCCTATAATATGCATTTGGATGAAAATTTCAATTAACAATATCCCATCCATTTTCGATTTTGTTTTCAAAGATGGCTGACCAATAGTCCTTAACTTAAGTACTCCAGAAAATTTCCCGATATCGTAACATTATTTCATTCTAGAAATGTGTCATTTCGAAATGTTTCAGTTTAAACAATAAATACTGAAAAGGTGATCCATTGGAAGCAACAGACACAAACAAGAGAGAAACGAGTTTGAACAAGTTTATAGTCAAAATTTCATTAGGCAAACAAACCATGAGAATATACATTTTCAAAAACCTGACCTCAAAATCATTAGGGGTCATCCTTACATCACAGGCATTCTACCCATGAAGTTTCATGAGATTTGCTTTAGGCGGAGTTGAGTTACAGAACCGACAAGGATTTTCATGGTCGGGTCCCGGTGACCTTGACATTTGACTTACTGACCTCAAAATCAATAGGAATCCTCAACTAACGACAGACAGTCCATCTATGAAGTTTCATGAGATTTGCTTCAGGGGGAGAGATTTATATGGAGCGGACAAAGTTGCGTCTACAGACAGACGGACGGACAGACGAACGGACGGAAAGACGGACAAGGTGAAACCAGTATACCCATAAACTTTGTTTAGCGGGAGTATACAAATAGGACAGTAAATGTAGCATTCACAGAACGCAACCATTCAAAAAGTACGCGCTCAAAACAAACAGCAATTACACGGATAAGTAGACGTTCAGTATGCGACACCACACATATAAAAGGGTTGACACCAGCCAGGGGTACCGCCTTGGAATGGTCAATGGCAAAAATGGTGTAACAGGTTATATGGTGCACCAAACATCACTCTTATTCTAGTGTCATCCCAATAAAACGGAACAGTGTAAATAAGGAAATCCCGGCCACGCCATATCCTCCGGCATATACCTAAAACACTAACGGAAGATGAGCATATACATGTATTAACACAACAACAACAACAACAAAGTCACAAGTAGGCACTCGTTGACTTGAAGAGAATATACGTTAAAGGCCCGATAAGATAAGATTACGAAATAATTTGGGTAGACGTCGTCAAAGGTTCTAAAATCATCAAAGAGAAAAGCAACGTGGCGAACTGTAAATGGGTCAACTTGTATTCAGATATGTTCTATATTAACCTCGATGCGATTGATCGGAATACAATAAGAGCTTTATGAATTATTTTTGAAGCACACGGTGAATTGTCCATACTGTTACAGCAGCGGTAATTTGATTGTAAATGGGTCTGGTTGCTACTTCTTTTTTGTATTAGATCACAAGATAACGATAACATATCAATAAGAACATATGAAAAGTGTTCAAAATTTCACTTTCTTCCTTACAGCATCCGAGGATATAAAACTACATTTGACACAGACTGTGTCTGTTTTGCAACGCATGTACCAAATGTATGTAACTATATTATATAATGAAACAAACTCTTACCTGGGCATGCACTGGTATTGCATAGTGCATAGCTGTCTGAATTTCCAACACATTCTTTTCCAAACGCCGACGGAGGAGGATTATCACATGTTCGTGATCTCGTCGTCATACCCCCATTGCATGTGGCAGAGCACGTTCCCCATTGCGTCCAATCAGCCCAGTTACCGTCTATAATTCATAAATAAGTTAGCTGCATCACTTGCATGCAAGATAAAACACTCTTCTCCAATATTATTACATTAAAACTGGGTTACAATATTCCTTAAAGCTACAGAGTCCCTATATCAATCGATTTCTTCTTTGTAGGCGTGTCTTTATCAGTAACTTCATGTTCATCAGCTCATGTCGAAATCGGGTATTTAAGCGAGCAAATATAGCGCAAGAAATCATTTACTGTATATACATCGACCAGTGCACATCGTACCTATACACAGGTAACAGTAATTTTTACAGAAAAAAAAGTTCGCTTCTTTCGGGGCTCGAACACACGACCTTCTGATTTCAAGTCCTGTGCTCTATCCACTGAACCACAACGCTACTTGAGAAAATAGTATACTAACTACCATATATTCTGAGACAAAATAACTTAACATATTTGAACGCAACTAATGATGGATCAATAAATATGCAGTCCATATTGTCGCACGTGTAAATTAACATTGCCTGGTGTAATACTGTATCTTATCAATATGAAACTAATACTTCGCCTCAAATCAACCATATCTCGACTTGTTATTTAGCGCTTAATGAGTTTGTGTGCGCGCTCTTGTTATTACGTAATGCCTATTTAGTGTTAAAAATGTTACAAAATACCAATAAATAGCAGTGGTCTAGAGGTTCAGCGTACATCTTTCAAATCTTACAAGTGCAAGGCTGTGGTTCAAATCCCTTTCCGGGCAACTATTTTTTTTATCACATATATTCTGCAGCCGTATATTTATCGATGTTACCTGTACGGAGGCTAAATAAAAATGTGAAATTGTACGTATCGATTTCTCCTTATATACCGACTTTTGGGGTGTTCGTCGATTTGAAACTACTTCACACGTGACTCATTCATATTCATGAGTTATTACCAGTTAAAATAGGGACTGTACAGCTTTAAGTAGAGTAAAGTCAGCTTATACATGCAAAAGAGTATGATAATGGACCTTTGGAAACGGTCGAACACGACACATAGAAAATATTGCAGTCTCGGTTTGACTGAGACTATTCATGAACGGTAGTGAAAAATGCTAGCTACCGCTCACGCCCTCTAGCCCCGGGTTGAGCAGAACTCAATATTCATAAAATCAATAGTACATAATTTTAACCATCCCGAAGATTGCATGCATATTGCGGTGGACATAGAGATTTTCCTCCCCCATGTTCAGCGGCGTATGGTCCCAGTATCTAGCAAAATACTATGCCCCGAAGAGCGAAATAAACAAAATGGAATTTAGTTGGGAGCAGCGGTTATAAAGCCTGCATATCACAAGTAACAGCCAAAAGACTAAATTAAAAAGCGGACAACATATCCTATGAGTTGTTAAACAATACCCACAAAGTCAGCTGTATAATTATTATAATATAAAATGTAAAAACGAGAGCTAAATCGATGGAGGGCCTTATACCCGCTGTGTGCCGTTTCAGAGTCTTAAGGGTGAAGGATGGATTGAAACTCATCTTCGTTTCTTTTCTCTCTTGTTTGTGTTTGTTGCTTCCGAGGGATCACCTTTTCGGTATTTATTGACATTCACACTAGCGTTTGTTAGTACTGTGTGGCCATTGTAAAAAATCGCACCGGCTACAAATCAGTAGTATTATCATTTACTTGTCCTTTGGGATCATCAAGCCCATTCTGTGTTGCTTTAAAGTAGAATTTCACCTAAGCCGTTGCTAGGAGGCGTGAGAGGTGTTGCATTTTATAATTACCTCTCATGAACAGACTCAATGAAACCGAGTTTGCTACTTTTCTCTCTTGTTTGTGTTTGTTGGTTCCTAGAGGTCACCTTTTCAGTATTTATTGACATTCACACTAGCGTTTGTTTAGTGCTGTGTGACGACCTTAAAAGGTCGCCCCGAATATAAATCAGTAGTGTTATTATTTACTGGTCCTTTGGGATCATCAAGCCCATTTTGTGTTGCTTTGAAGTAGAATTTTGCTTAAGCCGGTGCTAGGAGGCGTGAGAGGTGTTGCATTTTATAATTACCTCTCATGAACAGACTCAATGAAACCGAGTCTGCTACTTTTCTCTCTTGTTTGTGTTTGTTGCTTCCTAGAGGTCACCTTTTCAGTATTTATTGACATTCACACTAGCGTTTTTTAGTGCTGTGTGACGACCTTAAAAGGTCGCCCCGAATACAAATCAGTAGTGTTATTATTTACTGGTCCTTTGGGATCATCAAGCCCATTCTGTGTTGCTTTGAAGAAGATTATCGCTTAAGCCGGTGCTAGGAGGCGTGAGAGTTGTTGCATCTTATAATTACCTCTCATTAACAGACTCAGCGAAACCGAGTCTGCTAATTTCTCTCTTGTTTGTTTTTGTTGCTTCCAAAGGATCACCTTTTCAGTATTTATTGACATTCTCACTAGCAATTGTTTAGTGCTGGGTGACGATAGTAAAAAGTCGCCCGACTACAAATCAGAAGTGTTATTATTTACTGGTCCTTTGGGATCATCAAGCCTTTCTGTGTTGCCTTAAAGAAGAATATCGCTTAAACCGGTGCTAGGAGTCGTGAGAGGTGTTGCATCTTATAATTACCTCTCGTGTACAGGATCAATAAAACCGAGTCTGCTACTTTTCTCTCTTGTTTGTGTTTGTTGCTTCCAAGGGATCACCTTTTCAGTGTTTATTCGTAAATACCTTCAAATTGATACACATGATCATGATGATGGTGATGTCCCATTTCTTGACCTTTGTGACCGCTTGAGGCACCAGGATTCTCAGAAGGATTAATAACCAGTTTAACTTAAGAACTCCAGAAACCTTCAATACTATTAGCTATTTGTATTTTTGACAGATGACATGGTTCCATATTCCCTACCCGGTATACATCTGAGCCGTTTTGAGACGGAGAATATACTTTCGAGAGAGGACGTGTGAATCCATGTCCCCTTTCAAAAATGTAAATAACACATTTATCATACTTCAAAGCGTTTACTTTTTATGTTGCATTAGTTTACAAAGAATGCAAATGGGTCGGGCCACACGTTTTTTTAAAACATTAGTTACTGCCCTTCCGTTTTATATTAAAACGACAACCTTAAATACCTTTTCTTTTTCATTAGTCAATTTCCAGATATCGTAACACTGCTTCATTCTCGAAATGTGACGTTTCGAAATGTTTAAGTTTGAACAATAAATACTGAAAAGGTGATCCATTGGAAGCAACAAATACAGACAAGAGAGAGAAAAGAAGTTTGAACAAGTTTATAGTCAAAATTCCATTAGGCAAACAAACCATGAGAATATACATTTTTCCAAAACCTATCAGTCAACATATAAATAACGTTTAATACAAATACATCATAGCATTTCAATTATATGTCGACGTGCCGTAAAACACCATTCATTCATTCATTCATTCGTTCGTTCGTTCGTTCGTTCGTTCGTTCGTTCGTTCGTTCGTTCGTTCGTTCGTTCGTTCGTTCATTCATCCATTCATTCATTCATTCATTCATTCATTCATTCATTCATTCATTCATTCATTCATTCATTCATTCATTCATTCATTCATTCATACATTCATTCAATTATATATGTTTACTAACTCTTTCAATGTGTGTGGAGAAGACTGTTTGCAGCTACAGTTATACACAATATACAGCTTTAAGTTATTAAATTATTTAACGACATCGTTAACTGTTGCCTTAAACGACTTCTCTGAAACCGTTTGGTCAATTTTGATAAAAGTAGATACAACTAGAGTTGTCGCATTTTAAGGGCGACCAATATATCCCCACTACGAGCTTCCCAACCCCACCTCCCCCACACCCCCTCCCAATTCCGCACAATATCATTTGAGCAAAGATTGAGTGGAATAGGATTTTCAAGGTCAGGTAATGGTGGCCTTGACCTTCGGCCTCCTGACCTCAACATCATTAGGGTCATCCTCTCATTATATGCAGTCTACCCATGAAGTTTCATGAGATTTGATTTAGGCGGAGTTGAGTTACAGAGCGGACAAGGATGTTCATGGTCGGGTCCCAGTGACCTTGACCTTTGACCTACTGACCTCAAAATCAATAGGAATCATCAACTCACCACAGGCTGTCCATCTTTGAAGTTTCATGAGATTTGCTTTAGGGGGAGAGGTTTATATGGAGCGGACAATGTTGCGTCTACAGACAGACGGACGGAAAGACGGACGGACGGTAAGACGGACAAGGTAAAACCAGTATACGCCCCCTAAACTTCGTTTAGCGGGAGTATAAAAATAGGACAGTAAATGTAGCATTCACAGAATACAACCATTCAAAAAGCACGCACTCCAAACCAACAGCAATAACACGGATAAATAGACGTTCAGTATTCCACACAACACATATAAAAGGGTTAACACCAGGGGTACCGCCATGGAATGGTCAATGGCAAAATGGCCGATGGCGTTTAAAACAGGTTATATGGTGCACCAAACCTCACTCTTATTCTACTGTCATCCCAATAAAACGGAACAATGTAAATAAGGAAATCCCCGCCACGCCATATCCTCTGGCACACTAGGCCGCATATAAGTAAAACACTAACGGAACGTGATCATACACGAATACAACAACAACAACAACAACAACAAAGTCACAAGTAGGCACTCATTGACTTGTTATATTTGGTCATGTCAACACTCTAGCGCCTCCAGTGTGCATTCTACCTTTACCAAACTTTCCCAGATTGTTGATATTGATGAAAGGTCGGTCAAGTTCAAAATCCAGCCAGACCGGGCCAGTAACATCGAAGTTATGGCCCTTGAATTATTGTAACATTTGTTAACTTGTTTATGTAAACATTCTAGCACCTTCATTTTTCATTCGATCTTTACCGAACTTCACAAGATTCTAGATATCAAGGAAGGCTCGGGTGAGTTTTGAAAACAAGCCAGATCGGACCAGGAACACCGGAGTTATTGCCCTTGAAATAACGAAAATTGCTGTATCTCGTCTTGTCAACACTCTAGCGCCTCCATTTTGCTAAACTTTGCCAGATAGCTGATATTGATGAAAGCTCGGTCGAGTTACAAACGAGACAGCAATGGAATTGCATTTGGGGTCACCGGGGTCAAATAGAAGGTCACTGTTACCCAAAATAGCAAACACGGTTTACGCTCGATGAATTTAGTCAGGAATGAGATATTGGAACGAAATTTTCTGTATAGGTTGCTTATATAGAAAGGAGGTTTGGGAGTTGATTTTGGGTCACGGGGTTAAAGGTCTTTGTAATAGCTCAGGTGTAAATTGTTTAATTGAAAATACTTGAATAAAATTATGTTCCCTTTAACATGTATAATAATGTATACCTAAGACCAAATAAAAACTTATCTGTATTCATACAGTATCATTTAAGTAATTCTTCACTGTACCTTCCTGTCATCTCCATATCGATGACTACAGGTATGTGACTTGAGCAAAGCCTCCACAAACTAACCCATTATTAAAAATCTTCTGCATATAACGCATGCGTTATACTTTTCTTGTTAATAATGGGTTAGTTTGTGGAGGCTTTGTTCAAGTAACATACCTGTAGTCATCGATATGGAGATGGAGGGGGAGGGTGGGGAGGGTGTTATAGGGGGTGGAATGTATTCTGATCAAGATCGGCTAGTATTAAATTACAATTCCACGAGAAACAGTTTTCCCTTAAGCTGCCTACAAAGTTTCATTCCAGTAAGTGTTTTTACTTTAACTACATAAATACTAAGTTTCGCTTACATATCTCACTCCTAACTGAAGTTATTTCCCAGAAACCAGTGATTTCAAATGCAATCCCAAACTCCCCTTCCATATAAGTTACCTGCACAGCAAGTTTTGTTCAAATATCTCATTCCTAACTAATGTTATTGAGTGGAAACCATTTGTTTTTTCTATTTTCAGTAACAGTGACCTTCACTTTGACCCCGGTTATCGAATGCAATCCATAGCTTCCTTCACATATAAACTACATACACTGCAAATTAATTGTTTATTCTAATATCTCATTTCTAAGTAAAGTTATTGAGCGGAAAGCATTTTCCTATTTATAGTAACAGTGACCTTGACCTTGATCTCATCTCCGTGACTTGAATGCATTCCCAATGTTCTTTTCCATATTACCTACATTCAAAGCAAGCTTTGTTCCAAAATCTCATTGCTAACTAAATTTATTGAGAGGAAAGTATATTTTCTATTTGTAGTAACTGAATGAGATATTTGAACAAAACTTGCTGTGCGGGTAACTTATATGGAAGGGGAGCTTGGGACTGCATTTGAAATCACTGGTTTCTGGGAAATAACTTCAGTTAGGAGTGAGATATGTAAGCGAAACTTAGTATTTATGTAGTTGAAAGTGGAAACACTTACTGGAATGAAACTTTGTAGGCAGCTTAAGGGAAAACTGTTTCTCGTGGATTTGTAATTTTAATACTAGCCGAACTTGATCAGAATACATTCCACCCCCTATAACACCCTCCCCACCCTCCCCCTCCATCTCCATATCGATGACTACAGGTATGTGACTTGAACAAAGCCTCCACAAACTAACCCATTATTAACAAGAAAAGTATAACGCATGCGTTATATGTAGACGATTTTTAATAATGGGTTAGTTTGTGGAGGCTTTGCTCAAGTCACATACCTGTAGTCATCGATATGGAGATGACAGGAAGGTAAAGTGAAGAATTAAATGATACTGTATGAATACAGATAAGTTTTTATTTGGTCTTAGGTATACATTATTATACATGTTAAAGGGAACATAATTTTATTCAAGTAGTTTCAATTAAACGATTTACACCTGAGCTATTACAAAGGGAATTCCAGTGACCATGCTACAATATAATATAAAAGTCATATTTACTTAAATTGTATAAGTGATTATCATATGTGCCCTCTTTATGTTAATGTTTTAGTTGTATTCAGGCTCAAAACCGCTTCGGAGTTGCCGTTAAGGCAATCAACTTTGCATTTTAAATGAATTACAAGTGATCTTATAGAAAATTGTTAATTTCTTTACTTCTTTACTACATTATAATACTCAAATATAAATGGGTGCCGAAACGTCTAGGGTAAAACTTAAAATAGATGCCGAAATGGTTTGATGCCGAAACGTCTAGGTGCCGATTCGTCTAGGTGCCGAAATGGTTTGGTGCCGAAACGTCCTGAATCGATCATGATCACACAGATGCAAAAACTTGAGAATTGTTGGCATTTATTAATAAGCATTCTTCATGACCCTGCTTTAATTAGACTTATATACTATATACACAATAGTTACCCCGTCTAGAAAATCGTCTACATATAACGCATGCGTTATACTTTTCTTGTTTTATATATGCCTTAAACTTAAATTGTCTACAAAATGTAACTTATTCTGATATGTAAAATGACTGTTATATAGTTGTTGCATAGTTGTCATAGTTGTCATGGTTGTCATGGTTGTTATTCTAATGGTTGTTTACATCTATAATTGTAAATGTTTATGTAATTAAAATTCAAAATTTGAAGTGTAATGACTACAGCTATAGATATATTACACATATACAAAAAATAGGTATAGAAGACTAAAAGGACATGTATATTTTCACGGAACACAGTAAAAACTAAAAATACGCATTAAAACAAACACAAATTAATTAATAAGCAAGGCATGTACCATCACAAACAGGTTGACACTAGGGCTAACCGCCTTGGAACAGACAGTGGCAAAAAGGCCGCAAGACATTGTGTCATTATTTTGCAAATATAGCAGACGCAGATACTAATATATAACTATACAACTTCCAGTGGCAGTGCTGCACGTATGCAGTGAGCGCGGTAGGTAGGATTGACCAAATCAACAAACCGGGTGCATTTTGTTATGCCCTCCCATTGTCTGAATTGTTATATTAATTATATTCGCTACGTTTGATATACTTTGTAACATCATAATATTATGTCATTATCACCTTCTCCGCTATTTGTGAAATAGGAATCGATATATATAATACAGTATACTCTTGCATATGGGTATGATTAAACTTAAATAATAACAATAATAGTAATAGTAATAATAATAATAATAATAATAATAATATCTTTATTTCAAGAGGATTACATATTTGGCTACTATATCCAGTCTAATGTCCTCAAACTAAAGAGAATATATTTACAGTATATACAAACGTTATTAAAACAATGGTACAAAAAGAATAAAATATGTCTAGAAACTTCATGATGATCGTTTTGGAAGTGTATTCAGTGTAAGTGGCCCAGTTAATCACTCTCAAGATTTCAATTCAATCCATCCACTGTGATTCCGCTGCATCCGTGTTGATCCGTTGCACGTTTAAACGAATAACAGTCCGGTGTTGAGCATGCCAAATTCATAAAACCGTATCGCAGGCCTTGAATTCACCAAACATTCTTCAAACTATTCTTAGATTTGAACTCAAGTACTCAAATTACGTTCACAAATATTTCCATGACCTTCAAAGATAAACAATCGTATGAAGTTGTTATTTATTAGCATTTATCAAACTTATACATAGCAGCTTGAAATGAATGTTAATACTTTAAACTTATAGAAATACTTGTGATTGCAATTTGCATATTTGGGCTTGCCTAAGAATATTCTCAAGAATGGTTGGTGAATTTAAGGCTAGTCTTATAAAACGTAATTAGAAATATTTGTCCTCGAAAATAGACATTTGCTCACGTGGCAGAGCTGCTCTTATTGAATACTAGGTTATATTGTGGCTCAGGCATATTTAATTAGACATATATTAGGTCTTGGGCTGCTCCCCAAAAAATAGACTTGTTGGTACCACACCAGCAGGAACATTTTAGATTACAACTATCGTTTTTGAAGGGAGGAAATTAACATTTTGAAATGTTATTAACCTATATTTATATTAGAATTACGTCGACTAATCTGTTCATATTTATACTATTGCTTTTCAAATGGTAAGTAATGTGCATATACATGTAATGAACATATAAAGGTAATTTACATATACAGGTAATGTACATAGACAGGTTATGTAAACAGGTAATGTACATAGACAGATTACGTAGTAGACAGGAAATGTACATAGAAAGGTTATGTAGTAAACAGGTAATGTACATAGACAGGTTATGTAGTAGATAGTTAATGTACATAGACAGGTTATGTAGTAAACAGGTAATGTACATAGACAGGTTATGTAGTAAACAGGTAATGTACATAGACAGGTTATGTAGTAGACAGGTAATGTACATTGACAGGTTATGTTGTAGACAGGTAATGTACATTGACAGGTTATGTAGTAGACATGTAATGTACATAGACAGGTTATGTAGTAGACAGGTAATGTACATAGACAGGTTATGTAGTAAACAGGTAATGTACATAGACAGGTTATGTAGTAGACAGGTAATGTACATTGACAGGTTATGTAGTAGACAGGTAATGTACATTGACAGGTTATGTAGTAGACAGGTAATGTACATAGACAGGTTATGTAGTAGACAGGTAATGTACATAGACAGGTTATGTAGTAGACAGGTAATGTACATTGACAGGTTATGTAGTAGACAGGTAATGTACATAGACAGGTTATGTAGTAGACAGGTAATGTACATTGACAGGTTATGTAGTAGACAGGTAATGTACATAGACAGGTTATGTAGTACACAGGTAATGTGCATAGACAGGTTATGTAGTAGACAGGTAATGTACATAGACAGGTTATACAGTAGACAAGTAATGTACATATACAGGTTAAGTAGTAGAGAGGTAATGTACATAGACAGGTTATGTAGTAGACAGGTAATGTACATAGACAGGTTATATAGTAGACAGGTAATATACATAGACAGGTTATGTAGTAAACAGGTAATATACATAGACAGGTTATACAGTAGACAAGTAATGTACATAGACAGGTAATTTACATATAAAGTTTATGTAGACAGGTAATGTACTTAGACAGATAATGTACACAGACAGATTATTTACATGAACATGTTATTCATAAAGACAGACAGACAGGTAATGTACAAATAAAGAAAATTTACAAATACTGGTTATGTACATACACAGGTAATGTACATAGACAAGTAATGTACATAGACAGGTAATATACACATAAAGGTAATTTACATGAATTGTATATGGACCGGTAATGTACATGACATGGACATGTAATATACATATACAGACTATTTACATAGCAAAGTATATAGAAGATAATGAACAGAGACATGTATTGTATATAGACAAATAATGTACATGGAAAGGTAATGTACATATATAGGTGATGTACATGGACAGGTAAAGTACATCCACAGGCAGGGGCGTACCTGGAGCATTTTGACATTTACGCCAGATATGAGAAGCGTAGCTGCGAACCGAGCAGCGACGCTGCGAATGGGGGGTAGGTGTGGGAGATGGTTTCCCCCTCCCGCCGGTGGGGGTTTGGGAAAATTTTTAAAAATAGGAGGCAAATGATGCGTTCTCAAGCTATATTTAAGCGTTAATATGGCATTTTGAACTTTTATTTTTTCACTTTTGCTGACGAATTGTATGCATTGGCGTACGTGCGTATGCCTGGATACGCGCCTGACATGTAATGCACATATACAGTTATGTATAGGTGATGAACATGGGCATGTAATGTACATACACAGATAATGTACAGATACTTGTTTTGTACATAGAAAGGTAATGTGCATGAACAGGTAATGTACACAGACAGGTAATGTACGAAGACAGTTAATGTAAATAGACAGGTTATGTACATAGACATGTCATGTACTTAGACAGATAATGTACGTAGGCAGTTGATGTACATAGACAGGTTATGCACATATACATGTACATAACAGATAATGTACTTAGACAGATAATGTACGTAGACAGTTAATGTAAATAGACAGGTTATGTACATAGACATGTCATGTACACAGACAGATAATGTACGTAGTCAGTTGATGTACATAGACAGGTTATGTACATATACATGTACATAACAGATAATGTACAGAGACAGGTAGTGTACGTAGACAGGTCATGTACATGGACAGGTAATGTACACGTACAGGTAATGTACATATAGAGGATATATGTAAACATCACTGTAGTAGCACTTTGCTATTTTTTAAATCAAATATCTGTTATGTGTATTCAGTGATGACCTATTGGAGATTCCGCTGTATTTTGCATCAAAATAAACAATCCAATTAATTAGCAATTTAGGTACTAAGTAAAAGCAGATACAAATTCGAACAGGAAATGTAGCATTCACACAACGCAGCCATCATAACACGCATTCACAACAAACGACAATAAATAGAAAACAAAGTGTGCGACACCCAGAACACGAAAGGCTTGAAACCCGAATCTCGTGAGATCTTTCTACACATCTGAACTTGATTTAAATGAATTGGACTCGAGAAGAGTGCCAGTCCAAAATGTCTTTCCACTTCCGCTAGGCCCTGACACAACCATCAAAAAGGGATGCCTAAATTCCATCGTTTCTGTTGAATTCATTAAGGCTGATTTTTCTGAACAAATCTGCCTTCCGTGTGTTGTTGTTGTTGTTGTTGGTGGTGGTGGTGTTGGTGGTGGTGGTTGCGGTGGTGGTTGAGGTGGTGGTGTGCTTAAATTACAGTCAATATACGGTTGTTTGTTATAAATGTTCATTTATATGATATGTATTACGATAAAAAATATGTGAAGATTTTGTTTTATTCTGCCCTACTGAAAAGTATGAAAAAATACGTAGATCTTTTAAAACTCTAATCATAAAGATGTTATTTATTAATAAATGTTTTTTAAATAAGAACGAACACACACTTAACATACGGTTATAATGTACTGTACTTAAGAATTTAATCCCTCTGAATGTTAACAATATTAATCCGTAACTAGGGTAGTTTAATCCTTTAGATCAATAATCTGTCTAGCTCCCATAGAAACCGTTTATGTGGGTACTTTGAGAGAAAACAGATTTGAAAATGGAAGTTATTGATTTTCTTAATATATTCGGGCGAATTTCCAAAATCTATGCGCACGTAACAATCTGTTTCAGTACGAGCGGCGTGAATTGCGTCTAAATACTGTCTATGTACCATCCTCCGCGCAGGGATATTGTAGCCACTAATCCCAGCCACTACACAAATCATGTGACGATAGCTGAGGCCATGTGATTACGAAAAATGGATATACCCCAGGTAATGCTTGGTACAAATGGATCAAATATGGCTATGAAGAAATACAAAAAGATCGGACAGGGAAAGTAGCATTCAAGGTGGACAGTCAACCACAAAACACAGAAACAAACACGCAAACAGACAAACAAAAAGGCAAAAGCAATAATAAATGCAAACGACATCACAAACACAAAAGGGTTGACAATAGGGCTACCGCCTAGGAACGGTCAGTGGCAAAGTAGGCCACTGGGGGTTTAAACCGGTTCTAGGGTGCACCAAACCTCACACTTACCCTATTGTCATCCCATTAAAACAGGACAGTGTAAATAAAGAAATCCCCGCCATGATCTAATCTCTAACCAACAAGGCAGCATCAATAGGCAATATAAGTAAAACACAAATATGCTCGTGTAAATATAATACAAAAAAACAATAGCCTAGAAAGCCACAATGAAGGTACTCAATGACTTTGCAGAAGCCAGAGCAGTAAGTGAATAAACCATTAAGGGCACGACAAGAAAGATCATGGACAAACATCAAACGCCACCGTCCCAATGGGCATTAGGTAGGCGTCATCATAGGGTCCACAGCCTGTCCGGTCTTGCCGTAACCAACAGTTAATTGACAATAACATCGATCATCACCTTCGAGAAGATGTTGAAAACATTTAACCTGGTTTTGGCTTGGGTGTAATCTCTTTATTAAATTTACACACAGCTTCCGTAATGTTCTCAACGGAATACATGTTTGTTTGTTTACAAGTACTGTAACTTAGTAACCAGTGTGCATGTTCGCTACAATTGATTTTTTTTATATAAATAAATTATTTTTGTACCCAGATACCGTTTTTCAAACTAATTTCCTATATTATGAACAAAGCAAGTTGAAATATTGGCCTAAAAAAATATTTAACCAAAAAATTAAACTTAGCTGGATTTCAGCCATAAATGTGTGTGGTGGCAGTGGTTACTGTAACAGAAAGGGGAAGTAACCATTGCGGGGAGATCGTCTATGTACATGTTCCAACCCTATTAAACAATGTATACTGGTATTTTTTGTCGGATTAGAAATGCCGCTATCTTTTGAAGTTGCCGTGGCGTCTGAAAACCGCTGATCACCGAGAGTGTATGACGTAACACAAAGAACCTTTTGATCTTGCTCACTAACCGCGACTTTGTCGAGATCAAGAATAGAAATTAACAATTTAAAAGTTACACTATAAAGTTATGTGTACTCGACTGTATTGAAATAAAAAAAAATCTTCAACGTATTGGGGTTAAAGGGAATGCAGTGACACAGCCAAACAAGCTCTGTTATTGAGAGTTGTGAAAAACTTGTAAAAAGGTAACAGAATTATCAAAATCGGATGATAAACAAAAGTATATGACCATTTGAAGGTTTTTCTAAAACGAATATGTGAGCCGCCATTTTGACGTCACAGTCACAGTTCCAAATTACCATATATGGAGTATTGATAAATATCATCTAAAGCAAAGAAAATCACTGCAAATGGATGCAAAATTCATTTCTAGTCAAATAAAGCATTATTGCCATTAAGGATGCATATTTTTCATTAAGTTGCAGTCATTTTTTCCCAATAAATCAGTAAATGTTCATATTTATAAATATTCCATATATTGTCATTTAGCTGTGATGTCATAGCTCTCAAAATGACGGCTTCCATATTCGTTTCAGCAGAACCGGCAAATGATCATATCTTCTTTGTATACCATCCCATTTTGATCATTCTTTCAGTCTTATTCAAGTTTTTCAGAACTCTCAATAATAAAGGTGTTTGGCTGTGTCGCTACATTCCCTTTAATATCTAATTAGATAGTAATATTAGCACTGTTCTAATTAAGGCCAACCACACATGGACGACTGGATACCAACCACGCATGGACGACTGGATACCAACCACACATGGACGACTGGATACCAACCACACATGGACGACTGGATACATGTTATCAGCTTGCGTCTTTACGCGTTCTATATTTTGAGAAAGTGTACTTTATCTATTTAATTTTAAAGAATGTTTCGTTTGTGTTGCAGCTCCATTTCCCGAATGACACGTTGTGTATTCAGACACAAAATAAGCGGTTGATCTTCATCAATATCTGTCATATAAGTAAGTCTTTCCACTATGTAATGAAAATCTCTCTCTCTCTCTCTCTCTCTCTCTCTCTCATATATATAATTTAAACACTCATCGAATGTTGAATAGTTTCAAATAGTCCTCTCGTTAAATAAAATCTTTTTATTATAACGTCTTTATTATTATTATTATTATTATTATTATTATCAGTCCCTTTAACACCTTACGTAGTCATTTTTCGTTTGTTATAATTGTTCACCTTTATCTGTGACTAGCTAAAATCCAGATCGCTAAAACATTCAGCATATAAAAAAACATAATGATAGTATTAACTTTAAGGGACAAACAGCAATCTTGAAGTTTGTATCATGCATTAAAATTGAACTCAACATTTAATTATCCAGTATCATATATTGAAATCTAAGGCGACATCGTGAGTTAAACAAATCAAGATTGCTTATGTCCCTTTAAAGGAACTTAAACTAGTCTATTGATCATTATATTGCCACAAGAATATACTAAAGTACCTTTTGTTTGCTTTTGAGACTGAGCATCTTCGGTTAGTTCTTTTATTTGTTTTGTCATCGTTTCTAGCCGTGTGTTTATGGTCTTCACTGAATCGTGTACATCTGTTGTCAGAGCTTGCAGTCTTACCTGTAAAAAACACAAGGTATAACCATATCTTGAAATCGAAACCAAATAAAGATATGTATTATTTAAATTGAGACATAGTTTGAGGAAAGTAGACCAACGTGTTTGTTGCTTTCGGGGGATCCCCATTTCAGTATGCATTATTAAAGTTGACATATGTTTAATACATACAGATAATGATTAACCTGACAAGTTTTAGTTACCCCAGATACTCCATCCATATTCATTTTAAAAGTGACTACATGTATTAATATTATTAAAAGAACAGTATACTTAAAAAACGAAATAATTTGAATTCACCATGCATCTATAGGACTACATTCTTAATAAAACCGACAAATGTTGTTAAACGTAGATGCGAATGCGAAAGTCACACAAGAAAATAAGTGCAACATCCACAAGACGCAGCCATTAAAAATAGATTTCTTAAAACACACCGTATAACTGGCAATGACAAAGTCGGGCGTTGTTTCAAATCGGTTCCGATTTTTACTAGATGAAGAAACGGTAGGTATTTTTACTTATAGCTATGCAAATTGATTGATATTACAAATATTTCGTTCTTGTGATTGCCGGTTATACGGTGTGTAAAATCTGATAACAATCCAAAGCACAAACAGGTTGATAAGATGTGTAATGCCTTAGGTCGGTCAGTGGTAAAACCGGTAGGGTTAAAACCGGATGTTTGGGTGTAACGAACCTTACAAATACAAATGAAAGTTGTTTTTGATATCTTTGAGTTCTGCTCAACCCGGAACTAAAGGGCGTGAACGGTAGCTAGCATATTTTTTCACTACCGTTCATGAACTCAAACAAACCGAGATTTCAATAATGTTTATATTTATCGTGTTCGGCGATTTCCAAATGTCTCCTTTCATACTCTTCTCTGACTAACTAGGCAGCGGTACAGGGCGATATACTTAAAGCGTTAAATGTAGATATATAAATGGAACAGGAGATGCAGCACTCGCAGAACCCAGTCATCCAAGCAAGGAAAAAATTAAACAAAGTATGCGACATCACTAACTTAAAAGTGTCGACAACAGGGGTACCGCCTTGGAAGAGTCGGTGGCAACAAGGCCGATGATGGTTTAAACCAGGTTCTAAGGTGACCAAACTCACTCTTACCTATTGACATCCCAATTAAACGGGACAGTGTAAAATAAAGAAATATTCGCCACGCTATATCCTCTAATAAACTAGGCAGCATTTATAAGCAAAGTAAGTAAAACAAAACGATGACATTGTTATATGAATATTAAAATTGAAAGTCTAAAAAAACGAAATAAAAAGTACTTAATGACCCGGCAGAAGCATCACGAGACTGGACCGTTAAGGATAAACGAGAGCTGTCGGAGAAAAGCGCAGCTCTACTATTCGATTTTTCAGAGAATAATAAATTATATAGCCAGTATATACCATCAGAAAACAAGCCTAAAACAATGTGGGGGTGGGGTTGGGGGCGGGGCAGGTATAGAAACTCAGGCCGATCTAAGATTATTGTTAGAATCTCATACAAATGATAGTAAAATTAATTTGGGGCAGTGTGTGTGAAATGTTTATTATTTTCATCAGTTTTAATCCAAAATTGCTATCATTTTAAAGAAATTTGTGGCCGAAAGGCAATTTGGGGAGTGAGGGGATATCTGGCAAGTTTTTGAGTCGAGTTTTTTTATTGATATTTCATCTGTCTATCTGAATTTAATCTAAATTGTTTTATATGTAAATGATTGCGTTCCAATTAACATTTTAATAGCCAAATAATGGAAGATGAAACGAAAAAAATTCTTGGTTTTAAACGATGACATTTCTTATATGTTTTATAAACTGGGAAAACAGGCAAAGTCCCTTTAATATGGTAGTGCAAAACTACCTGTAAATTGTCCAAGTATACATGTACATTTACTCACTCACTGTCCAGTGTGATTGCTATAGACCATTGTTACGGTATATGGTTTTGGATGAGTGTTTTGAGAGAAAATCTGTACTGTGGTCAGTGGTTAGCTGACTGTCAGAGAGTGAACACCTGTTTTGTAAAGAGCTTCTATTTATCAAGAAATAGACTGATAAACTAAGTTACTTTAAATTACTTGCAATACTTTGCTGATATATAGGCGACAGGATCATGGACTTTTGGGGTAAGTTGTATTTACTTATTTGTAATACTTAAACTTGCAAACGGCCTAAGAGATTACTTGTCGACTAGATTAGTAAGATGTATGATTTTAATGCACGTTATACTATGTTGCAATATATTAACGAAGGGTTACATAATAACTAATAATATCAGTACCATAACATTTTATCGCGATTATGTTAGTAGGCAGGTATATATTAGCGTTTATGGTTGCGGAACGTCGGACGTAGGTTGATGGGAACATCAGGGTTAGTTAATTAACGCGACGTGGACAAGCTCGACGAGCGATCATATGAGGAGATAAGTGATAACCATATTTAGATCTGTGTGGAGATAAGTGATAAATGATATATAGATATGTGCGGATAGTGATACGTTATATATATATAGATATTATCAGGGATATGTGAACCTGATTTTGAGTGTTGGGAACAGTGCGCAACCATATACGAGTACTCCGATAAACCGGTGACTGAACTCTTAGGACAGTGTAATTGTTGTCGTGATTATAGATTAACTTGTGAATATTGATGCATTTTAAATGCATTTTAATAAAGTATTACACCTACAATAACTAAATATTGTAAAGTGTACACATCTCAGTTGTCAATCTCACCCGGCTCGACCCATCCTGCGACATTTGGTGTCAGAAGTGGGTTTGACAGCTATAGGTGGACACTAAATATTGTATTTGTGTATCTGTGTATATGCGTCAATGTATTTGATTCTCACATGTTAGTATATATTTGTAGATTCAGTTCTACCGTGGAGGAGGTTGGAGAAGATCTGGATGACAAGTGGTTGTTTAGGTCCCTGAGTGCAAAAGAAATATAAAAAGATCGGACAGGGAAAGTAGCATTCAAGGAGGAAAGTAAACCACAAAACACAGAAACAAACACGCAAACAGACAAACAAGAAGGCAAAAGCAATAATAAATGCAAACGACATCACAAACACAAAAAGGGTTGACAATAGGGCTACCGCCTTGGACCGGTCAGTGGCAAAGTAGGCCACTGGCAAGTCTAGCCAGTTGTTTGAAATACAGTCTGCCCTCTTGTGATGGTCACTGTTGCGGGAGTATCAGTAGAGGGTAACATGGGGATAAATTAAATTCATGCAATAGTAATGACTGTTCGAAAGTTCATGTCATTTAAAGCAACGAATCGTTTGTCTATCGAATAGATTAAACAATTGCGTTGCATATATTTTGACTGATTGAATTGGATTTTATAGTCGCACCAACAGCTAAGGTCATAGGGCGACTTTCCAGTTTCCATTGGCGGAGGAAGACCACAGGTGCCCTCCGGGCAATTTTCGTGCACGGGCGGGCGCCTGGGTAGAACCATCGACGTTCCGCAAGCCAGCTGGATAGCTTCCTCACATAAAGATTCCTAGGCCCCTAAGGGATCGAACCTACAGCCGTGAGTGGCAAGTGATTTCAAGTCAGAGACGTTAACCACTCGGCCACGGACGCCCCCCGCATATATTTTGAATGAAGTAAATATTACAGTATGTACGCTCTGTCAAAGCAGTATGTAGGTTATTTGAAGTAGGCCAACCATTTCTGTTTAGTCTACTAGGTGGGTACTATAAGGTCATTAGGTCTATCTCGGGAGGGAGATTAAGGTCTATCAGGCACCATGTCAAGTTCAAATGAATTTATTGAACATGGTCCTAGGTTAGGAAGGCAATGATTTAAGAGAATTTTTGAGAGATAACAAGCCCATTTAAGAAATGAGCGAGTAGCGTTACGACAGCAAGAGAAAGAGGAACGTGAGTATACGCTAGAGAAGGAGAAAGCGCAGATAGGGTTAAGGTTAGGAGAAGAAAAAGCTCAGCTTGAATTAAAGATTAAACAGTTAGAGCACGAATATAAGATGGAGCTGTTAGAAAAACAGGTGGAATTGACAGAAAAGGGTGCGGCAGTAAGTACAGTAGATAAAGGGTTCACCCATCCTAAAAGTCCTAAGATTCCGGCTTTTGAGGACGGAAGAGATGAGATGGACAGTTATATGAGACGTTTCGAGAGATACGCAGTAGCCCAATACTGGAAGCCAGACCAGAGGCGTGGGCAATCAACTTGAGTGCGTTACTCAAAGGTAAGGCTTTGGACGTATATGCACTTATGCCAGCAGACCAGGCACTTGAATATTAGGCTCTTAAGACGGCGCTACTGAAAAGGTACGATTTAACAGAGGACGGATTTATAACTAAATTTAGATCCGCTAAACCAGAAATTGGTGAAAACTTTACGCAATTTGCTGTGAGACTAAGTAGTTATTTTCAAAGATGGATAGAGATGGCAACAATTGAGAACACTTAGGGCTCGACCATTTAGATTTCAGGTTGGTGAGGAGGGGCCTGGGATTTTCCTTTCAGCCGGATTTTTTTTTTTTCATTTCTTTAAAGCCGGGATTTTATTTCGCCTAGTGCACTAGCCAGATTTTTTTTCGTCAACTTGAAAGCCAGAATATTGTTTTAAGTTTTACTATTCGTAGAATAAGAAGAGCTGTTGTAGATCTACTCAACATCTGCGTCGACGTTGGTTTTCAGTTGTAGTAACTAAAACAAATAGTTCAATTATTTCAGCAACCACTGGACAGTGAAACTTGAAATATTTCATCAGTACCATCAATGCCACTGGTAGACCCATGTTCCATAACTCTGTATTAGCTTGACCCTTTTCTTACTTTGAATTTCTGGTTTAAATATTCTTTTTTGACAAGTTCATATATTTTAACAACTGAAAGTCGTACATCAACAAAACTTCAGTAAAGCTTGGAATAACACGGGCGCTAGTAGACACATGTTCATATTAACTCGGTTTTGCATTTAAGAACAGTTATGTTCCTTTTTCAACTTCAAAATTATGGTCAAAGTTTTTAGGCAAGTCCTTGAATGCCAATAGGTGATTGTTACTTATTAATACAACTTCAGTAAAGCATTGATGCTAGTAGACACATGTTCCATAACTCTGTATTGTATTTTAGCAAAATTATGGCCCTTTTTCTGGATAAATATTTTCTGTATTGTATTTTAGAAAAGGTGTAGCCACTTTTCGACTTTTTATTTTATTTTCTGGCAATCCATTTATTTTAATACCCACTAGCCATATATCTCTGTCAAAGGAGCTTGACAAGTGTCACTCAGAGTCAGTCATCAAGAACACTTACAGACACATGTTTCATAACTTTTTATTTCATTTTAGCCAGATGATGTTGTTTTTTTCAACTTAGAATTTCAGTTAAATTGTTTTGAGCAACTTCATATATTTCAATGAAACTCACTGCATACATCAAATGACAATGGCAAGCCTGTAAATATCATTAGCCCCATAAACGCCCACACCTTCCACACTCCTACACCACCATCACCGCAGATAAATAGACAAATATTTGTTATATTCTTTTGGTTTCTCTTCAGTTACCATGTCTGCATCATGTTCTCTTCCCCCCCACCCTCCCTCATATTCATTCTGGGATATTGAATGTCTTTCTTCGATATTTGGTATATGTTTACTGACCAATAGTGTTGTTCCGATTAATCGATTTGATCGATCATCAATCATTATGCCTTTGATCTGATTATTAGATTAAAAAATTTCATGATCGACTTTACTCGGTTGTTGAAAATTATGGCTTATTTCATTCTCTTGTACTAAAGTATACAAGAAATATAATGAGTTACAATTGTGCAACAAGTAATCATATATTTACAGCGGTTATCACAACTTATTTTTTAAAATATATGTTGGTCAGTTTTATTCTGTTCCTTTATTACCAGAACATACTTGAAATGTGATTCTTTTCTTCATTTTAGTCTGAAAAAGGCTTACACTTGTCTTTTATAGCAGCCATGTTTAATCGAGTAATGATCGATCATCAGCCGGTTAAATATTCAGATAATTGATCATAAATTTTCAGCCAAATTCCAACACTACTGACCAACACCTCTGCGCAGTCCCTACACACCTCACCACCACCTAAACTCCACAATTAAGATTTGACCTTGTGAATGAACTGGCACCTAGTTGGTGAGACAGAAGTGTCAGTGGCCTTGTTTAAAATTGACTTTGAAAAGTGGAGCGTTCTGTCCTTTTGACAGCTCTTGTTTAAGATGGATCTTTCCATATATGGTGGATGGAACTCCATGTGCTAGTTTTAATCTTTAGTTATACTTGTCCTTGTCTGCTTTCTATGTGAACCCCTTTTGCTCTTCTAAATTACTACCATGACCACTAAATACTCCATTCATTACTACCATGACCACTAAATACCCCATGTATTACTTCCATGAGCTAGCCTATGCATACTACATTTATTATTACCATGACCACTGATATCATATTTAATATTTATTAATAATGAATGTCAAACACCAATGTTAAATACTGTTATTTTCCCATTTTTGTAATAAATCATATCGCTTGTAATTCTCCATGGAGTGAGTCACTGAATGATAGTATTTTTTGTAATGTCACCCCAGTATAATTTGTACTGTCTTATGATTGTGAAGTCAAAGCAATGTCCTATGCTGAACAGTGTATGTATATACATATGCAAATAAAAATCAGTGAACATTAACTAAAATGGCGAACACAGTTTGCACAACCTTCTGAAGATGATTTGAAAATTTTACGCATGAGTTCACAGCTGAAGATTTCGAAAGAACACAAAAGAACCATCCGCAGATATTTATTTTCTAGCTAGGTGCTGAGAATAGTGATTTGGAACCGACAGATTAGTAACAATGTTTTCTCCTGTTTTATTTCAAAGGAATATTTAGCGGGACCAAATTTCTTTTTCAAACATATTTTTCAGTATAATAAAACAAATAACCTTAGTAGGTTTACAAATATTCACCGTCACCCTTACAGGATTGCAATATTTACGTACTACCATTACCAATGTATAACACATTTAAGCCATTATTTTTTATTATTTGTTTTACGAACCATCAAGACAGAGACTTGCTGCAGGAGGAAGGTAAACATATAAAAATAAAAAATTGGTAAAGCATAGTTTAATTTTAATTTTAAGGAAGGGAATGAAATGTTCTACCGGTATTAAAATCTGGGAGGAGTTAGAGGCGGAGGAAGAAGATGCTCAAGGTGAACTTTTTGGACCACCGACAATTCAGAGGAAGGAGGGACCAGAGGAAGTAGATGTTAACACAGAGTTTACCGTGGAACAAACCCAAGAGGTAAAGGCTCTTTTACATCAGTTCTCAGATGTTCTGTCCGATGTTCCAGGGCTCACCAATATAGTGGAACATAAAATAAACACGGTAACCGAAACTCGTGTAAGCAGAAAAAAAGAGTATGATAATGGACCTTTGGAAACGGCCGAGCACGACACATACGAAATATTGCAGTCTCGGTTTGATTGAGACTGTTCATGAGTGGTAGTGAAATATTCTAGCTACCGCTCACGCCCTCTAGCCCCGGGTTGAGCAGAACTCAATATTAATAAAATCAACAGCACAAAATTTTAACCATCCCGAAGATGGCATGCATATGGCGGTGGACATGGAGTCAGCCTTCTTAAATGTATTCCCAATGTCGTACGGCGTATGGTCCCAGAATCTAATAAAATGAAATGCCCCGAAGAGCGAAATAAACATAATGGAATTTAGTTGGGAGCAGCGGTTATGAAGCCTGCTTATAAAAAGCAGACAACATATCCTATGAGTGGTTAAACAATACCCAGAGCCTTTTATCGGCCGGAGTAGTGGAACCACCGAATCAAAAATTAAGTAAGAAAACAAAATAAATTGAAAATGTACCACCGATAACTAACTATAAGTATCGGGCTCAGCGATCTCCAAAGATCGAATGAATAACAGTACTGATTGCAAGCGCGGGGAGACATTTTATGAAACCTTATAAATTGCTGTATGCCATGGTAGATATTGTAAACGAGGAAGTGACCAATATACTAAATCAAAGGTTTATACAGCCGTCAAATAGTCCATATTGCTCCCCTACGGTTCTGATAAAGAAAAAGGATGGTAGTACCCGATTTTGTATTGACCTGTGATCGGTTAACATTATCACAGTCTTTGATGCCGAACCTATGCCTAACGGAGAGCAGATTTTTGCTAAGTTAGCAAGTCATACGTATTATTCAAGGTTAGACTTATCAAAAGGATACTGGCAGGTTCCATTAGAAGAGTCGTCCAAATGTAAAACCGCTCTTCAGACGCCAAAGGGGTTATTTGAGTTTTGTGTTATGGCGTTTGGATTAGTTACAGCTCCAGCTACTTTCAGTAGATTAATGCGGGCAGTATTAAAATATATGCAGAACATTGATAATTTATAGATGATATCATTATCTTTACTATGACCTTCGCACACCATATGCAAGTATTGCATGAGGTATTAGTTCGGTTAAGACAAGCAAAACTGACAGCTAAGCCGAGCAAATGTTCCGTCGCTTACCGATCCATTGAGTGTTTAGGACAGTATGTTGGCGATAAGAGATTGAAACCCCATCCAGACAAGGTAAGAGTGATCATGGAGGCGGAAAGACCACAAACGAAAAAGCAGGTAAGATCGTTCTTAGGACTGATGGGCTTTTATCGTAAGTTTGTGCCTAATTGTTTACAGATCGCGTTACCTCCAACCGATCTGACCATGAAAGGAGAACCACACAAGGTGAAATGGAGTCCTGCATACGAGAATGCTTTTGTGTCTTTGAAAAAAGCACTAACGGTAAGCCCCATTCTGAAAGTACCAAATATGTCGGAACCATTTGTGTTACAGACCAGGAATTCCTGCTGGAAACCGATCACCAACCCTTGATATATCTTAACAAGAGCAAGATTGCTAATGCCAGACTGATGCGATGGGCTTTAACTCTTCAACCGTTCAGGTTTAGAATAGTTGCAATTGAGGCAGTGACAATGTGGGGGCACACTACTTAAGTCGACTTTAAAATATGTCAATTTTAATGTGGATAACAAATTACTACGTATTCTTTCAGAGGGGATTTATTGTCACATTACATATGTCCGATGACTATCTCTGGTATTAACTGATGGAAAGTTATTACGACTGTAAATTGACATCTTAATTTTACGTTCTAACTTTGTTTTAAACGAAGATATTTCGTATATGTTTTTTAACCTGAGAAAACAGGCAAAGTCCCTTTAATATGGTAGACTAGTGCATAACTACCTGTAAATTGTCCAAGTATTCATGTTCATTTATTCACTCACTGTCCAGTGTAATTGCTATAGACCATTGTGTTACGATATATGGTTTTGGATGAGTGTGTTGAGAGAAAATCAGTACTGTGGTCAGTGGTTAGCTGACTGTCAGAGAGTGAACATCTGTTTTGTAAAGAGCTTCTATTTATCAAGAAATAGATTGATTAACTAAGTTATTTTAAATTATTTGTAATACTTTGCTGATATATACATGATATAGGCGACAGGATCATGGACTTTTGGGGTAAGTTGTATATACTTATTTGTAATACTTAAACTTGCAAACGGCCTAAGAGATTACTTGTCGACTAGATTAGTAAGATGTATGATTTTAATGCACGTTATACTATGTTGCAATATATTAACGAAGGGTTACATAATTACTAATAATATCAGTATCATAACTTTATATCGCGATTATGTTAGTAGGCAGGTATATATTAACGTCTATGGATTATGTGGCATTTGACATAATCGGAGTTTATTTCATAAGTTACCCATAGACTTTAAGTAAATGAAAGTTGGCTCACATGAGCGGTGGTACAATTATTTGTCATACATTGATTGTTAAGCTAATAAACTGAGTTGGCTCATTTGAGCGGTGTTGCAAATAATAGTCACACTAGTGAATTGTGGATAGAATATGTTTCTATACAATGATATGATTTTGTCAGGTCGAGGCTAGAGACCTAGAGGCAACCCGGAGTGGTGGTGTAGTGGAGACGTGGCACCCAGCTTGGTTATCGCCCGTCTTGGTGTATATCGACGCTATGTCAAGAGCGAAGCTATGTTACGGGAACGTTGGTCGTGAGCGACGAGAAACGCTGCTTTTTGCGTGCTTGCGGAACGTCGGACGTCGGTTGATGGGAACATCAGGGGTAGTTAATTAACGCGACATGGACAAGCTCGACGAGCGATCATATAAGGAGATAAGTGATAACCAGATGTAGATCTGTGTGGAGATAAGTGCTAAATGAGATAAGTGATAAATGATATATAGATATGTGCGGATAGTGATACGTTATATATAGAGAGAGATATAATATCAGGGATATGTGAACCAGAAATATGTAAAAAAGAAAAAAATCAGGTTTCGAGAGGGGGTTGGGGAGGGTGGGGGTAGTGGGAGTGGGGTTGGGGTAGGGGGCAACATAGCTTTATGTGTAAGAATTGACCAAATCAACATAGAAATATGAAGAAAAATAAAAAAATATATATATCGAATTTTGAGTTGAGGGTAGGGATGGGGAGGGGGGTCAACATAGCAACACAGGTTGCTGTATCGGTGTTGGGAACTAATTTCTTTTTTTTATATAAATATATCGAATTTCGAGTGGGGGTAGGTGCGTGTGTGTGTGTGTGTGAGTGTGTGTGTGTGTGCGGGGGATACACATAGCTATATGTGTGTAAAACAGACCAAAACAACAGAGAAATATGAAAAAGAAATTGAGTTTCGAGTCGGGGGTGGCGGCGGGGAGGTGTTGTGGGGGAGGGCGTGGGTAACATAGCTATATGTGTAAGTATTGACTAAAACAACATAGAAATATGTAAGAAAAAATGTTTCGAGTTTGTGGTGGGGGTGAGGGTCAACATGGCTATATGTGTACGAATTGACCAAAATAACACAGAAATATGAAAGAAAAAAAATATGTTTCGATTGTGGTGTGGTGGTGAGGGGGGCAACATAGCTATATGTGTAAGAATTCATCCAAACAACACAGAATTATGTAAAAAATATTTTAAAAAAGGCGTGGGCCTTGGGGCGAGGGCGCGGGCAGGAGGGAGCCCATGCCCCAGTATGGATGAAGTATGAATAAGATGCATAATGCTATAAGATATTGTAATAGGACGGTAGTTACGGCTGTGAGGATTTGACTATTCCGTTCTATTATTAAAGGAGGAATGCGATATAATCTCTGGAAGGGTTAAATAAAACAACACCCGGTTTGTTTCATCATCATGTATCTAACCATAAATGATATGTACGATATATGGAGCACGCCGGACACGACGGAGTGAGTGGTGACGAGTATCGGCTTATTACTATATATTGGTGGTTATGCTTTTTGTATAGATCTATAACTATAAACATTGACGGATTTATAGTTGACGGATTTATCCGTTCAATATTATAACTAGATGTATAACGGAAATGTATATAATTTTTTGTTAATACCTGGATACAATACTCAGTACTACGGACATGTTATGTCGCCTGGCAGAATTTGACGGATTCTGACGGATTGACCGATTTGACCAAGCACACTACAGATGTGTGTTGCGGGAGCCGATATTTAATTGAAATGCGCGCTTACTCAGTATATGTAGACAGTCGCGCCATAATCTACTTAAAATTGAGGTCCAAATCCGCTGATCAATCAAATCACGCCAATACCAACACGTGCCTTAAACTGACCAATGAAAACACAGAACGGCAAAATCCGCTGACCTCGTCACCACTCCGTCGTCTACTCTATTGGCCGTTGGAAACATAAGCCACATTTCAATCTCACATCTACAGTTCTTAATGACGTACTCTTTATGCATTACTTACTCAGTTAACTTGATTATGGATCATAAGAAAAATTCGATTGCGGTGATAGACAGAGTAGTTAATCAAACAGAACAATAGAAGTCAATGGAGCAATACAGATTGTTGACATGCAGATCTCAAATATACGAAGAAATACATCATTTCAACGAACATGTAATCATCAAATATACAACATAATAAGACATAGACCATGTAAGTGCAACAATTAGGTAATGTTATTCTATTTCATATGAGAATTCCTAGGCAGAAGCGCACAGGCAATGCAGGTAAAGTAATGAGTTTCCGCGAATCCGCTGAAAATGACTTGTGAATCGATTACTTAGAATTAGACAATAGTATGTACACGTCAATATTTAAAATGAATTAGTAAGATAATATAGCATAGCATGTTCAACAAATAATATAAGAAAATCCGGCGTGCTCTAATTTACAATATACAACAATTACAAAGTGGTGGGTGAAGAACCTCCATAAGCATGTAAACATATCTAGTACTTTGTACTACAATATATACAACAGCTTACACATTAACCTTGAACTGCCTTTATTGCACATTTTATGGGCCATCACAATTTGGGTTGCATGGGAGCCCAGAATTTGCAGAAGACAAAATTACTTATGCAACCCTTTACAACATACTATAAGGAAACCAATTCTCAAATTTAGTTGAGCTAAACAAGAAATGTAAGGCCTGTAAACACAACTTACACGCACAATTTGATGTGAAATAGACACATTTTAAGGGCTATCAGAATTTGGGTTCCATGGGAGCCCATGTGTTACAGGAACCAAAAATGCTTATGCAGCCCTTAAAGGGACACTGTCCGTAAGTAAGCAGATATCGAGCATAACCAAATAACCGTCTGACTTTTATTCAGTGAAATGTATACATAAAAACATGAGCATAGACCCTAAGAAGTCTGTAGTAATACATTCGTGAGTTTGAAAAAAAGAAGCTTTAATTATTATTTGTAAATAAAGTGGGACCCACAATATTTACCTTTTCCGCGATCACGTGCCTTCCATTAGCGCATTAGGTTTTCACCATAGTATGTATTGCGTAATATATATAGCCCGCTTAGCTCAGTCGGGAGCGATGTCGGCAACTTCACGCTCACCCTCATTATTATTACCGCGAGTGTAATTTTAGTTTGGGCTGCGAGTTCAAACGCCCGAAGCGTTTTTTTTTGTAGCGCGACTGAATTCCGTCAAACAATCTTGCTTTTAATTAGTAAATATTCAATAATGTTTAGTGTGTAATGTTTGCGAACATAATTAGTGTGTGTTTTATAAGCTAAAAGTTACGTACATTGTCCCTTTAAGATAATGTTATAAGGAAGCCCATGACCAAATCGGGTTGTGCTAGGATAAGAAATGTAAGAGACATAGACTTGTAATCAGAGCTTACATGCAAACCTTGATGTGGGATGCCGACGCCGACGACAACGCCGACGCCGACGCCGGGGTGATTACATAAGCTCTCTTATTCTTCGAAGAGTCGAGCTAAAAACAACACATCATACAATCAAAAGGAAAATCATCGTGGCGACATGTTATGGGTCAACTCATGTGGTACGTTGCAAAATAATAGGGTAACCTCTCTTGATACATGTCTCAACAATTTCTGCAGAAGAGTCTTTTTAATTGCATTGTTATGACAGAGATGTCATGTTGAAACTTTTAGCAGATAGGCAGATGTCACCGACGCCTTTAGTTAACACCATCTAGCAAATCTAGCAAATTCAAGTTTTAATATATGAGATGAAACCCTGAGTTTTGTAAATGAATGACAATATGTGTACACACTTTTTAAATCTGATTGAAATTGACAATTGCTATATTTAATAAAATGCAGCTCTGATTGAGCTCTGCAACCTGTGATTCCGATTTTGAATAAAATAGTAATGTACTACTTGGTTAATAATGCTAATAAAAGTAATTTCGTGGAGCGCTGTGGTCTAGTGGTAGAGCGTTGGACCCATGATCCAAAAGTCGTGGGTTCGATTCCCGCCATTGCCATATGCGTTGTGTCCCTGAGCAAGACACTTTATCTGCATTGTTTAGTACTGGTTCTACCCAGGAAGACATCGAGAGTGATTCAAGTAAGTTCATAGAGCTTCCGTTACAATTGATGTAAAATAAATAAGTTTAAACTAATAAAAGTAAAACGTTTCATGTTTAACACTTTGTTGGAGCTAAACATAAAACGAACCTAATGAACCAAATACTTAAAGGAGTAACAAGTGATGCCAAGTTAACTTTTATGGATACAATTCACAGTGACTTAGCCATCACAGTATGCATATTGTTACCATATGTTTGTTCTCTCAGTAATTGTTGCAAGACTTTAAACCAAGATTTTATAATAATAACTCAGTGTAATGAATGATTTTATTTTTTCCCTTAAGATCCTTTTACAAAACTGCAAATACACTCGTTCAGCAGAATTCATTTATACATCCCCAAGATCTCACATGAATAGTTCAGAATATGTTTATCTAACTTATCTAAAATGTCTAATTTGTACTTTGGTGAAATAAATGTTTACATTTTTAAAATTGCTCTTCGCGCTTGAACTGCAACGTATTTGTACTTCTGTAAAATATCTACGAATAGAAAACAAAACTTTCCTAAATAAGTAAGTGTAATAAAAATCTGCCTTCGTAATAAAACTCTAAATTTCTTTGCCCCTTTTCTAAACATCTTCTTTTTTTTTCTTGTCACATTAAAGTTTACTTTCCACTTTCTACTCTAGTTAGATAATGTGTTAAGACTTTCTTGTAACGTAAGATTTTATTTTTCAGCGGAAGTGATTATCATAAAATATGCGTGATTTAGTTATGCGAAACTATCATTTAGAACGTATGCATTTAAAAATAATCACCAATTTCAAGCGGTTCGCTTTAAATTACATTTTGAATTCGGTGCATACTGTTTTCCAATTTTAAACCTGTATGTTTCTATTGCCGTAGAGTTTTACCTTAATGGGGAATTGACCTATTGGAAAATTTAAGGGTACACATATAAACTATATATATTTGCAAATTTGAAAATATTTGCGATTTGAATCTGAATTTAGTTTTGTCGTCATGTAAACAATATTTTAATAATAATGTCTCGAATATGGCTATGTTTGACGTTTTTCATTAAATAAATACTGATAAAGGTGATCCTTTGAGAGCAACAAACACAATTCAGAGAATAAAGCAGCAGACTCGGTTTTATTGAGTCTGTTCATGAGAAGTAATGAAAGAAGCAACACTTCTCATGCCCGCTAGCACCGGCTTAAGCGGTATTCTACTTTAAAGCCACCTATATTGGGCTTGTTGGTCCCAAAGGACCAGTAAAAAATAACACTACTGATTCGTAGCACGGGGAGACTTTTTACAGCCGCCACACTGCACTAAACGAAAGTCGCGTTTGTACTCAATTGTCAACGTTTTTAGCATCACAAAAACGCTAGTTTAGTAGCATGCAATTATTTTTTATAATCACACTGTTTGTCATGATGAGACCTTTTATCTGATATATAAATTATAATTATCATTTAAATTAAGCTGTAAACTATTATTTCTAGAATTTCCTATTTATTTTAACCCTTTTTTGGCTTGAACATTTTAAGAAAAAACGACATTAAAGCCGTTTATCTATTAAATGGCTCGATACAAAGTTGACAAGTTTAATATGTTGTCGAAAATTTAATATATAATAAATATTAAAATAAAAGTTGCTGGCCATCGGAATATTTGTTTCAGTATGTTTGTTTTAATGAGCACAAACCCTTACGAAAAAGACGTATATATCGACGTCGCATCGTCCATATAATGTATAACGACCATGACACAAACACTGGAAACAAACATTGATATATTTATGATTTTAATACGTAGTAAATACTGTTTTCAACTTCTTGTTTCTTTATTCGTATTCTTTTTTATTCTTTTCTGGAGTTAATATGAAAAATCTAAATTGTCTTTGTTTTTTATGCATCATGTCTGATTCGCTCGAATCGCTAGCATAGTATCGCATTCAGTACGGGAGCAGAGAAGTCATTTCACGTGCTTGGACCGCATAACTCAAACATAAATAATTGGTGTTGGAGGCAACGTAGTTCCCATTTTGCAAGCACGTGCAGATGCGCGGATTTTATAGTACTCTTTTTAGAAACACTAGTTTAAAGCTTATACTAGATGGCAAAGAAAACAAATCATATCAGAAGTCAGTTATTATGTCGGAGATTTATAAAACAATCGTGTTGACAGGTTTTATTGAGATATCATAGTCGGAAATCGCGGTACAAATGCGAAGATCGAAAAAAACTAGTTTTTGTTTTTTCGAAATTGCCAATGTTTCAAAACGGGTACAAAAATTGTATATTCTTAAATATTGTTGAAATTGACAGGAGTCGAAGATCATTACCTGATCTACCTTTTTTGAAAATTTCTTCTTTTTTCGTGAATATACATTTTGCGTGCCCGTTTTGAAAGTTGGTACCTGCATTTCACTCTTTCAGAGGCTATTCAAAATGGCGGCGACACAGAAAAACACCCAGCCCAGGGCCAGGCAGTCGCACGCCACAAACCCACTTCTCCCTGGACAAATTAACATCATAATGTCACACAGTCACAGAAACTAAATATTGTGAATTGAACTGAACGGTTATAAATAGCTAAGGAATGTGCTAAAAATAGCTCACACACATTCAAAGGTCAAATAATTCTGATCCGTGTATACACAGATAGATCGTATACGGCCCGATAGACCGATGGATTATTTCAATTTATTTGCACAGGAGTAGAATTAAAACAGTGTTACAATCACGATCGTATACAATTCCAAGTGTTGCATGAGTGCGTAATTTACAAACTACAAACAAATAGATCTATTACAGTAGACAATGTAGAGAATTAAAATTGAAAAGTGGAACACACCAGCAACTGCCGGAAATGGGTCATGGCATTGTCTGCACTGTAGCCTATGTAAGTAAATACACTTTTAATTTCTGTATGACAAGTGTTTAACGTTGAAACATGTAAAACGGTGGTGGTTCATATATATTAACTTAATTCTGATAATTTTTTAGAACACATGGGTGATGAATAATTGATGAAAATGTAAGCCTTGAAAATCTACTATTTGTTCATGAATGCCACCTGTGACTTACATTTTGGACAGTATTATCTTCTGGAAAGCACCACTTTCAATTCCAGTTGTGTTTTAAGTAAAATGTTATGGAATGCTGACATTGTTAGCATTGAGAAAGTTGGACAGAGTTATTAATATTAAAAACATATGAAACACTATCATATATGACTTGTTTTTTTCAGGTCTGCTAAGACTAAGTTAGCTAGAGGCAGTGTGCAGTATTACCACAGCCAGATTCTAGTCAAGTTCCCCAGTCTCACAGTATAACTACATCAAGAGCCTTGTATTAGCCAGTATGTAGGTAAGCGCAGCTTCAAAAAATCTATGAATTTATCAATGTATGTTCTTTGCAAAATGTGTGGCATTGTGCACCAGTCCTGCACTTAGTCTCAGACTTTTTATACTAAAAATAAAAATGGTGTTTTACAGCACATCGACACATAAATAGGCCATATTGTGCTTAGTACATATGTAAAATTAAACAAACAAAATAAAAAGGTCCCTGTATTACATCTAAAATATTAAACTTAACCAAGGCCCCGACTTAACATAATGTGCTGGCATGGCCCAGCAATAGCATGGTGGACGATAGCAATCTGGAGCTCAAGTCACACATGCACCACTGAGTTTCTGTGTTTTCGCGCAATACATCTTTCCTCAGCCTTGTTTGTTCCTCAGCCTCTTTTGTTTGATTGGGATTGAAACTGGGGAGTCTATCCTCCAAGCACGATAAACAACCATAGAAATTATTAATATATACATTAGTAAGAGTAAGACAGGTTCTCGAATTCCTATGTGTCATTTTGGGCGGCTCTAAATAAGGTATACCGGTAATAAATGTGTTGATTTAGCAGAAAAAGATTATTTTTAATTTATCGTACATGTAAAAAAAGTTCTATAATCACTATTCATTTACATATTTCAATTCTACAACTTGTTACCTATTTAAGTTGGAACAAAATATCATGTTTGTCATTTTTATTTTCAGAGCCTGGAGTCCTGAGATGCTGGGAGTTAGCTGAAAATAGTTAGTGAAGTCCCAATATATATGGGAGGATTTTATTTAAACAAGTAGTCACATATAACTTTTTACAACATTAACAACAGAATCAGAAATACTTAAACGAACAAGAACAGTATATAATAACAAGATGGTGTACAATATTTTTTTTTTTTTTATGAATCATGAATCAGCAATACCTCATACGGACAGTATTAGCATCAACTTCAAGAAAAATATGTCTAGTAAGAGGATCACCAGTTCATCACGCACAATATCATATCAACATGCATATCCGACAGTTGATACAAGGTGGATCGTTGGCGACATTAACTGGACAGTTCATTGGAGTGGCTCAAAATAAGGGCTAATATGAAAATATAAATGTGTTTCTGTTAATCTGACCAGCCGTGCCCAATTTATTTATTGGATTAAAATGTTTTCTGAATTTTATTGGATTATATAAAAGTTTGTGGAATAACAGATGGCAGGAGGTAAAATAACAAACAGATACATGTATATATATATAACCCCACATATGTTCAAAATGACTTGCACCATATAAACAATACGTGCTGAGAGGTGCGCATATTAAAGGGACATGCAGCAATCTTCTTTTTTTTAAACTTCAAAATGTTATAACTTATAATTTAAATATATGCAAGCGAGTGTAAAGTGAAAATAAATTATTGATTAATCAATCGAGGTGCACATTTTAATGCTTGATAAAAACTTGATAAATGCTGTGTGTCCCTTTAATAAATAAAAACAATTATTGTATGATGCAATTTAATTTGTTATGTAATACGCTTTATATTTGGGATGTTTTGATGTAAATATTTGAAATAAAATGTTTTAAATCAAATAAATAATTCATTTTGATATCTGACTTGTTACATATTTTTTACTTAGTCAAGAAAGATAATATTTAAGGCCTTAATATGTACCTTAAATGTTTATTGTTTACCATTGAAAGGTGAGGCGGCATATGGTGTTAGTTATCTGTGCGTCTATATCCTTCCACAGTTTTTAACCAATCTTTTCGAAACTTTACATGATCTTTATCTATGATGTCTAGAGGAGCATATCGATTTTGCATCAAAATAAAATTTATTTATGAATATATATTCTTGCATAGTACAATTTTCCACGGATTGTTTTCAGTGCATTCATTCTGTCCCATGGACATATTGAGTTATGGAGATGTTCGGTTGCCTTTTAATATTTGTATACATTCTCATCTTCACCTCTCACCGCTGCGGGTTCAATTCCCACTGGGAGCTCAACTTGTAGGTGAGAAAGTGTCGATTCTTACAGATAGCAGTAAGTACACAGTACTGGTTCTACCCAGGAAATATGGCCTAAAATGTGCTATAATGACATAAAACACAATTCAACTTTAAAAATATAAAGTAAAAAAAATGGCCTTCTTTATTTTCCTTCGATTCTATCAGTATAAGTATTACGACAGTGTTTCTGTCTGATAAAAAATTCATCTTAGGTTTCAACCGACAAATGGTCTATATTTAAACTAATACAAGTAAGATGGGGCCCTCAAACCCTTTTATGTGTGGGTGATATATTCCACGGTTGATTCATGATACTAGCATGGGACAGCTATAGTACATATGACAGTGCTGAGTGCAGTTGCGGATGAATTGAATTGAATATTTAACGGCTCATCAACACAGTACAGGTTATTTAGAGCCGCCCCAGAGAGAGGGAAAGGATACATAGGAATCCGGGAACCGTGCCCTACTCTTATTATCGAACAGATTCCTATGGTTCTTTAACATGCTCGGATGATAGAGCTATACGCGGGACCACCCTGTTTACGTCCCCATCCGACGGACTAGGCTAAGGGAATGTGTCTTGCCCAAGAACACACCGACAAAACTCAGTGGCACCACCTCCGGTTACAAATCCGCTGCGCTACTGACTGCGCCAAGTTGCGGATGACAATTAGACACTGGACAGTCTAGTCAAAAACACAGCAACAAATATATTATCTGAAGTGTGTGTGTGTGTACTTCTAAGGTTTAAAGTCCCTCCGCCAACTAAAACGCCTGGAGAACCCTGGTCGCTATGGGCACAATAGAGTCTGGACTTATATATATTATCTGAATATGTTTAAGAATGTATGCTTGGAAGAGCTTTCAAAAAAGACTTTCATGATTTTAGTTGGGGTGGGATGGGGATGGGGCTCATGGTTTTAAATCTCAGCTCAGATGCCCTCCCCCTCCTTCTCTCCATCCCAACTCCCATCTTGAACAGTAGCGATTGTTACGTAAACTTTCCACATATGAGAGAGTTCCCAATACTACCCGCTCCATCGAATACGCGCCTGCAGTTCTTGCGAGGTAAGTCGAGTCAAAATTACAGTTAAATCAAACAATTCGTATTTTCGTGTACTTTTGATAAAGAAATAACATGCTTTACGTGATATGCAGCAAAATTCATGTAATGTGTGAGCTAAAACAACAATTCAAGTATCTCCTCGTACTTTATTTAACAAAAAACACACGGTTGTTGTCATTTTAATCGTATTCTAAAAATGGCATCTTTTAGAGTTATCGCCCCTCGCTTCGACATTTTACAAGGCGGGTCTGCATTTATCACGCAGTAGAGCTTCTAAAAAAAAGTCGGTACAGCCGAAAATCACGGAACCTAAAGGGGAAATGAAATTTCATGATCAAAATTTGTCACAATTTTCCAAATTATGCGTTTTAAAAAATTCAAAATGGCGGACATTTTTTTTTTTTTGACGTTGCCGAAAGTTGACGTACTACTTTTCGTTGTCAAGCGTGGTTGCGATATTTGAAAGATGTAGGAAAATATCAAGGCTGCTCCCGTACTGATTAACTATGGATATTAACTATTGATATTAACTATGGATATTAACTATGGTACATGTAATTACTAGTAAGTATATCTTTAGTGTTAAACTCTTACTACGGACACGTATATCGGCCTTATGGTTTATGATGACTTAATTAAGACGTCTTCGCCTAAAAGTGTGTCAGAAGACACCTTCATCTGATCGCAAATTGCATCTCTTTGACAAAATTACGAAATCATAACCGCATTCCGAAAATAAATAATATGAATATGTATTTAAAATAAAGTTAATGTGCTTTTTAATTTACATTTAATTAACTTTATCATATAATATTCGCATTTTTGGCCCGCAATATGCACAAAATTACCCTACAATAAGCTCTCGAGAATTGAGCCATATCATAAATGCGGTCCGATATGCCAAATTTAGGTCATGTGACCGGGCCGAAAATTCATATCCATATTGGTCCGGTCACCTGACCGTTACGATTAATGGCGGTTTTTTTTTTTTACTCTTTTTTTTTTAAACCATAACATTGACGTTAAACCCATCAATGACATGACGTAACTGAAGTGACGTCAACTTACGTAACTGATGCCATTTAAATAAGCGTTAAAATGGAAGCCGGCGAGAGGACGTTAGCGTCAGTGGCTAACAGCTTATTTTACTTATTGTACTTAGATAGACAAATTATTGAGGGAAGGCATCATGAAGTAAATGAAACTGACATAGGATTTTTGTCAACAAAGCGAGGAATGTAACTAGATATACAGAAAAACATAAATCTGGCTTTACATTTTTTCAAGGAGTGGTTTTGCTCGACCAGAGTAACTAAAGAAATTGGCTTCAAGGAGTTGGACGGTCTATATTGGAAGTTTTATTCTGAGTAGAATCTATTGTCCGACAAAATTGAATACCAGCCAGACTCGATGAAATCAGTCCAAGCCATCATCAACTGGTACTTAATCGAGAAGTGGTACCTTTAGATAAGGAGTTTCAGCATTCAAGTGACGTACTGACAGCCAAAAGAAATGCTCTGAAACAGCAAGAAAGGGAAATAAAGAAATCGAAATAGGAATGGAATGGACGAATTGAAAAAGAAAAAGAGAGAGAATAAACTACAAAAAAACAATAAATTTAAGTTAAAACTACATGTCCTGTTGTTTTCGTTCATTCATTTTTGCTATTTTTATTTTATAAATTAATTCGGTAACAGTTAAATACCCTTTGATTTTTTTTATATATAAAATCCCAATGAAAATGCGTATATATATATATGATAAAAAGATTAAAACATGGGTGATACGTTATCGTCCGTCATATCGTCCCTCGACCAATATCGGCCCTCAGGCTAAAGCCTTCGGGCCGATATTGGGGTCTCGAGCCGATATGATGGACAATGACGCATCGCCCATGTAGTAGTCTCTAATTATTATTTTTTAATTTCTTAGTTAAGTCGATTAATTTTGGATATTTAAAAAAAAAATAGTTCGCATCTGCGCACGCCTAACAGCAGTTAGGACGCTGTTTGAACGAACTATTTGTTCAGTGAACAAGAAATAGAAGCACAGCTGCTGGACAGCCACGAAAGTGGAGCGGGCATTTAGTGTTACCCTTGTTCGTCCGTCTATCAGTCCCTCCGTCCTTTCGACCATCCGTAAAGTCCTTTTTTTAATTTATAGTATTATCACAGAAGTAATGGAATTGCATTTTAGGCCATTATTAAAATTAGGTTTGTTTGCCCAAAATATCGGCCCGCTCCAAAACTTTTTTACAGTAAAATATGGTGTGTGTGTGTGTGTTTTTTAATGGTATGATTGTTTAATGGTATGATTGTTATATCACTGTTTAATGGTATGACTTTTATTGATGTGATTGTTTAATGGTATGATTGTTTAATGTTATGGTTGTTTAATGTTATGATTGTTTAATTGTATGATTATTTAATAGTATGTTTGTTTAATGGTATGATTGTTTAATAGTATAATTGTTTAATGGTATGGTCGTTTAATGGTATGTTTATTTAATGATATGATTGTTCAATCGTAAAAGTTTTTAATGGTATGATTCTTTAATGATGTGGGTGTTTAATGGTATGCTTGTTTAATGATATGTTTGCTTACAGTGTTAGTTAATGGTATGATTGTTTAATGGTATGATTATTTAATGGTTTGATTGTTTAATGGAATTGTTGGTAAATGGTATAATTGTTTAATGGTATGGTTGTTTTAATGGTGTTTTTTTGGGGGAAATGCAGACAGTGTTTATCAATAGTTTTAGATAGGAATTTTATCTACACGGTTAAGCTTTTCAACTTTGCAATACAGTGTCCTTGCCATGTCAAGAACCTGAGCCAACTCAGTTTCCCATGCTTATGATATAGTTGCCGCTTTGTCGATCTTGTCCGGACATAACTAAAAAACTACTTAAGGGACTGCAATTATTCTTCATACAATGATAGAGGGTAATATGGGAAAATGCCGAGTATAAGTACCACAACTCTATCGTCATTCACTATAGTTATTGCCCTTTTTAAAGTTATAATTCTTGTGCGGAGAATAACTCAAAAACTACTAATGGAACTGCAATGGAACTTCGCACAATGAAATAGGTCAATGAGAGGTCATCTGATGAAAAAATCCAAAAGTTGTCGTATCGCAGTAATACAGCATGGTTTTCGTATCGAGCCTATCTGTCATTGGTCATATTCGTTTGCTAAACAATTACTTACCAGTATGCTCCCAGGGGAACAAAACTTGTTCCAAACGTACACGTTGTGCAATCTCAAAAGTGATTTCGGTAATAACTCATGGTAAAGTGTTAAACGCATGTTTTGTCAAAGATTATTTTGATTTTAAGCAGTGTTGTTAAATTGTCTTTCTTTATGGAAAGCCGTTTGTGACCCCCGCTAAAAACCAAACGGCTTTCCATACTTTCTTATACTTGAAAATGTTTTTAAACAATATTTTTATGTAAGTACATACAAATATTTAAATACCAAACTGGCATATGCAAAATACCTCGGCCAAGAATCATCTGTCGGCTCATTTACTAACACACACACTTTTCCCAAATGCACAAATTATTTGCTATTGTATTGTGTTCTTCTGTCTCATTGCTATATTGAAGGGAATATATATCTTAGTTGTGTGTTTATTGTTGAACATGCAGCGTAATACAGTAACATGCAGGTGAGAAGATAGATGTAGGGGATTTTTCCCAAATATTTCAGATGGTTTAACATTTCATAAGGCGTCCTATCATGGTGTCAGATAATATCTGTCACGCAACTATATGTTATTAAGTTAAGATTTAATTACATCATACTTGCAATCCGATGTTTGCAGTTATTATCCCCAAATATGTTCTGAATGTTTAAGGGTATTGCAGTCATCATTCTATTTTACGAGCACACATTTTTTATCTGATAATGCCTGTATCACTGAAACAAAACACCACAACTTACGTCAAGATGATATCTGAAAGTTAATAGATAGAGTATCAAACGTTTTTAATTCTTAAATTGTTTTTATCATGCATGTGTCCATATGTTAATATCAGTTTTTTGTAAATGTTCAGCTGCTTATTCGTTGTTTAATAATGTTTACATTGGTAACATGTTTAAAGCAATAAAACCCAATCTCATTTGCGGACATTCTTCATGTACTTCACCGACATGTATATATATATATATATATATATATATATATATATATATATATTCATACAACTTACATATTTTTGAATCTCAACTCTATAGACACAATATAAATGGTTTTAACCAGCCATATCAAACAACGAAATTGGACCGCCGAATTAATAATTACTAAGTCATACTTCATTTACGCATATACAATAACACAATTATTGTAAGAACCCATGAATATCCCTATACTTTTATTTGGTACATATACATTAGTATATGACCTGAATACCTGGATAGAGTTTTGATAAACGATTGTGTAGTGTAATTTTTCCATTATTTGGCGGTTAGTTTCTTTAACATATAAATATGCGAAAATATGTCTTCACGAGGGACACTTGGCTTGGTACCTCGCTGATCTCGACATTATTTTGGGTTTTGCAACACCATTTCGCTATGTTACCAAACTATTTATCATGATGTTGTAAAACTTGAAATTGTTTGAAGATACGTGGGGTTTCGTTTCGAGAAGCTTATTACGATATGTGTACTATAATGTGCAGGGCTTCACTTCATGCGAAGCTAAATGTAGGGACACCTTACCAACCCAACCACAATTTATGTTGAATAGCATGTACATTCCGTTTAGCAGGTTACTATCACTTTTACTATGGACAGCTGATTATTTAAACATAATTATTGATATATATCCAACATGTACAAAATACCTTTAATATAAATACCGTCGACGTCGTTATTTTAATGAAATGACGTCAACAGACATTTTTTTTTCGAAGGGGTTTGGGGTCAATAAAGGAAGTATACTGAAACAAATATTCTCATGACCAGCAAATTTTATTTTAAATTCCGATAGGAAATTAAATTCTCTAAAAAATACTAAAATTGTGCAGTTTTTTATCGAGCCATATAAAAGATAAATGGTATTAACCTTTTTTTTTTCTTAAAATTCCTCGGTAAAAAAGCAGCGAAAGACATAATAAATTCTATAAATAATAGTTTACAGCCTAATTTAAATGATATAACGTATATATATAAGATGAAAGGTCTCGTCAAGACTAACAGTGTGATATAAAATATAATTGTATGTGACTAAACTAACACTCTGTGATGCTAAACAATTGACAACTGAGTGCAACGCGACTTTTATAAAAAAACAACGTCAAACATAGTAATATTTGAGACGTTGTTATTAAAATTTTGTTCTCACGAGGACAAAACAAAATTCAGATTCAAGTCGCAAATATCTTCAAATTTACAAATATATATAGTTCATATGCGTAACCTTAAATATTCGAATAGGTCAATTCCCCCTTAAACCAAATAATTCCACTAAATGCATATCATAATTGTTTAAATCTGTGTATGCAATTTAAATATGATCTTATGTTTTAGTTTAAGACAATAACATAAATATTGAATAAAACCTATGATTTGAAAAATTAACCAAAGTAAGCACATTTTATTCAAACTTCATAATGTTACTCTTTATATGAAGTTTTAATATTACTTCCCTTTATGGAAGATTTATTGAACATTTTATTCATATGTTGTAAGACAAAAAATGAACAGTTATTGTTGCTGTATTATCACATTACATATAAAGATATAGATATCTTTGGTAAAAACTTATATTTTTTAATCTTAAATTATTTGTTTTTTCTTTTCTTTTCTTATAAGAAAGTAATGAAGCGTATTTGTTTATAGAGGAGGAAATGATAAAAATGCCTGCAGCTGATGTTTGGAACTAGAAGTTTTCATGAATTTAATCATTTTCAAAGTCGAATTTCAGGTTAATTATCACTGAAATCGTGAAAAACGTCAAATAGCAACAAATGCATATTTCACTTTCTTACGTTCAGACATTGACATATCAGAATATTATAACCTTAAACGACACTTTACAAGCATTTGTCTTTAAATTTGTATTGCAGTTATTTTTATGATGAAAGACGTTTGCTTGAAAACATCATTATCTACCACCATTTTTCAAAATTACGGATGTAGCAAATTTAGGAAGCATATAATAATTCATGTCATAATGTTTTATATAGAAGGAATCATTAGACTTGACATTAAAATGAACATATTCGGCGAGAATGTCAAGCAAGACATTTGATTCAGTTATAAAATGAAAGTGTTACATTATAAGTTGAATACCTTTTGTATTAAAATTTCTAATTGTTACTATTTTGTTAAATATTTCGGCCCAATGGCCTTTTCAAGAGAAAAATGGTTCACGAAATAGTTAGGTCACATCCATTTTGCGTATGAGCGATGAAAGTTATCAATATTTCGGCCCCTTGACCTTTTTCAAGAGAAAAATAGTTCACAAAACAGTTAAGTCACGTCCATGTTGGGAATCAATATTTCGGCCCCTTGACATTTTTCAAGAGAAACCGATTTCACAAAACAGTTAAGATAACTTCTGTCGCGTATACCCAAATTGGACCCAAATTGTTCGTAACTTAACAGTTTGGTGAACTATTTTTCTCTGAAACAGACCCAGGGGCCGAATTATTGAACCAGAGAGTAACAATTTGAAGATTTACTATTTAATACTCTAGTAAATAACATACTAAACAACTAAGTAAGTAATACCTCTTAAATGTAGAAAAGCAATTTATACTACATTGCTTATGTAATACAATGATGTATCCCTCTGATCAAATATCTGCTTAATAGTGCAATGATGTATCCCCCAGACAAAATATGTTATGTAATGCAATGATGTATCCGTCTGATCAAATATCTGCTAAATAGTGCAATGATGTATCCCCCAGACAAAATATGTTATGTAATGCAATGATGTATCCGTCTGATCAAATATCTGCTAAATAGTGCAATGATGTATCCCCCAGACAAAATATGTTATGTAATGCAATGATGTATCCCTCTGACCAAATATATCTATGGTCTAGAATTATAACGTCATAAGTGAAAAATCATAGTTTTCGGGAAAGTGAAAAAAAACGGACTGCCAGTATCAACTGTGTGAATTCCCTGAACAATATCATAATTATGACAAAAACTGTAGTTTGCTTTCTCATAATACAAAGTATTTGGTATTTCAAAATTATTTTTTTCAACTTTGTAATCTGAGCAAATTGCACTTACGACCTTATGTTATTAAATAATCGGAAAGGAAAATGTTCATCAAAAAGTTGTATCTGGCAGTTACGACCTTTTAAAATATGGTAAAAGCGATTATTAAGCCACTGTAAGTGTCTTATAAAAGTTTGCTAGTTCATGCTACACTGTTGGTCGAAATGTAGAATGCATATGGGAACATGCGTGGGATGACAACATTACAATATATCTATTAGAAACTATTCTATTTTTTTAAATTTAAATCTCTCATTATTAATTAATTAAATAGTAATGGTAACGTAACATACAAATAGTATTAATGTAATTAAAAAGTAATGGTAATGTAACATACAAATAGTATTAATGTAATTAAATAGTAATGGTAACGTACCATACAAATAGTATTAATTTAATTAAATAGTAATGGTAACGTAACATACAAATAGTATTAATGTAATTAAAAAGTAATGGTAATGTAACATACAAATAGTATTAATGTAATTAAATAGTAATGGTAACGTAACATACAAATAGTATTAATGTAATTAAATAGTAATGGTAATGTAACACACACAACGTATTAATGTAATTAAATAGTAATGGTAATGTAACATACAAATAGTATTAATGTAATTAAATATTAATGGTAACGTAACATACAAATAATATTAATGTAATTAAATAGTAATGGTAACGTGACATACAAATAGTATTAATGTAATTAAAAAGTAATGGTAATGTAACATACAAATAGTATTAATGTAATTAAATAGTAATGGAAATGTAACATACACATAGTATTAATGTAATTAAATAGTAATGGTAACGTAACATACAAATAGAGACACGAATTATGTTTACGGTTAATTGTTGTAACAATTATAACATTTAATAACAGAGAACTTGGAGATATATTCACTAATGAAAAGAATACTAAACAATCACGAACAAACATTAACAAATAGTCCAATACCCTCTGGAGTCTATAACCATACATTGTATGCCACGTACCCTTTATATTCTTACATATCAGTCCCCATACCCTATATATTCGTATATATTATGTTCCCATATCCTATATATATTGACATAGTGTGTACCCGCCACCTATGCATATTACATTGTATTTCCCCGTACCCTCTGTATCCCTACATATTATGTTCCCATATCCTATATATCCTTACACATTATGTCCCCATATCCTATATATCCTTACATATTATGCCCCCATATCCTATATATCCTTACATATTATATCCCCATATCCTATATATCCTTACATATTAGGTCCCCATACCCTACATATCCTTACATATT
>JAWPHD010015930.1:0-52586 GCA_037043455.1 Cyrtodaria siliqua
GAGGTTAGGTAGAGATTGTGTTTTGGCAGATGTTTATTTCAGAATACGCATAGTGTGAATGAATGACGCGAAATGTTGAAAAAACTTAATCGGTGTTTTTATTCCAGATGTGGGACCGGTTTGCTTGCCAAATGTGTTTTAATACACAGAATATTTAAGCGAACGAATGTTGTGGAACTTGTGACTGATCTCCAAATATAGCCTACTATTGCATTGTGTTCAATGGCTGATTCTTCACCGGTCCTGACACCATATCTACACGAAAGACCCTTAAACAAATTAAGCGTAAATCTAGGCTCTCATGGTCGTAGATGGTAACATAAAACGAAAATCGCGTCACTGACATTTACACACAATTTTTAAGCAATATGGAAAGCACCCTATGCTTTCATGCTCATTTCGAGTTGTCAATTTCTCTTCACTCTAATTAAGTTGATTGAAAAAGAAAACAGACAAAAAGTTTCATTGATAACGCTTACAACAACGACACAGGTTTGGACAATTACACTATGAGAAACTTGCCCAGTAAGTTTGTGAAGCACTGTATATTCCTTAGTATATAATATTTCTTCTCAGAGATTTTCTTCAGGTAATGGAAGTACCGTTTATAGACACATTGTGGGTATAACTATGGGTAGGGCACTGTGCATATCTTGTGGCCAATTAAGACTTTTAACCTTGTTTAATTCCTTTTCAAATGTATCTTTTCCAGCACACAGTGACAACTGTGTAGAACACCTGCTACACTGTTTGAGTCACGTGCCATGTGCGTCATTGGTTGCGTGGATTACACTCTGTCTCTTGGTCTGGGGGGGCCTGACAGGGAGTCCTTCTCGTTGGTGGCGAGGAGAACACGTGAACTGCTAGGACGATGACAGATTGTAAGTTTTTTCTTCAAACTGTAATTCTTAAAAATATGAATATAAAACGGATTATACACTGAAAAAAAACAAAAACAACATTAAGCATTTCTTTTGCACATCTAGGGTAAAATACTTTAATAACATTTGATGATTGTTACTGTATTTGAAAACATTACTGTAAAGCAGTTATTGTATAAAAATGTTGCTATTTTCCCCCTGCAAATATGGTTTAAAAAGAATGTTCTGTATAATTGAAACGCGATGCGACTCCGGGTTGGCGGTTGTTAATCAAATCTACACCACCTTAAAAAAACTAGCGCCTTTTAATCACTTATGTAGTTAAATGGCTGTGGATACATTAATTTAGAAGAGACAGTAATAAAAACAGTGTATGTATTAGCCTGAACGTAATCTCTGGCAGTTTATATATATAGGGGATTAGGCCTACTATATACTATAATATAATCGAACTGTACTAGAAAGGTTTTTTTTCTCGAAAGAAAGTCTATATATTAATTCAGGGTTCCTGATAAATAACATTCATAAATTGTGAATTTTAAACACGCATACTTCCATATAATATAATAATAAATATAAAACTTCATTGAAAATTAACTGAATATCCATACGATGTAAAACCATATATAATATAATAATATAAATTCACATGTTTTTCGGGTAATGTGGATACGATAAAAAGATAAGCGTATCTGTCCTAGGGATCTGTATTCCGATTGGTCCAACTATGAAAACGAGAAAAACGGGTTTTCAAACTGAATTAACAGATAAACGAAAGAACGAACGGTTCGCGAAACGGGTTTGCAACGGCCGTGTAACGTAAACACTCGTTATGAAACGGTTGCCATCTCTGAACCATCTAATTAATAGCAAAATGTCATTTTTTTGACATAGCTCTTTTTAAAACAATGATAAAAGAATGAATGTGCTACTGTGTTAGTATCAATTTCGAAAGATGTGTGCCCTGACTCTTCGCATAGTGTATTCTTCTTAAAAAGTCTCCCCCGCGCTACGAAATCAAGTAGTGTTATTTTTACTGCGTCCTTTGGGGCCAACGAGCCCACTATAGGTGGCATTGAAGTAGAATACCGCTTAAGCCTCGGTGCTAGGGGGGCCGTGAGAGGTGTTGCTTCTTTCATTACTTCTCATTGAACAGACTCAATACAAACCGAGTCTGCTGCTTTATTCTTCTTAAATGTGATTTGTTGCTCCCAAAGGATCACCTTTAACAGTATTTATTAACATTCACACTAGCGTTCGTTTAGTGCAGTGTGGCGGCTGTAAAATGTCTCCCCGTGCTACGAATCAATGGTGTTATTTTTACTGGTCCTTTGGGACCAAACGAGCCCAATATAGATGGCTTTGAAAGTAGAATACCGCTTAAGCCGGTGCTAAGGGGGCGTGAGAGTGGTGTGCTTCTTTCATTACTTCTTATGAACAGACTCAATACAACCGAGTCTGCTGCTTTATTCTCTTAATTTTGATTGTTTGCTTCCCCAAAGGGATCACCTTTATCAGTATGTATTAAAATGCTTGCACTTTTATTTGTTTATTTGCTTAATTATTTCAGGATCTGACTATACGTCGTAAATATGTATCTGGCAAGTGTCAACCTGGTCATAATTATCACTGCCTTCAGTATTGGTGAATATGCAGTAACTATACTCTTGCATACAACAATTTGAGTATGAATGTATGGGATCGGTTCGCCGAACACGTTGAGTTTTAATGCAATGTTCTATTTATTGTTCCACCAACATTATTTCATGTATTAGTATTATTAAATGTTGCTTTTATATTGGTATGAATATCACTTATAATTGTTTGGTTATTAAAACACACGTTCATATGTTCTCCTGTTTTTTATTTTAGTTACAATAAATGATCCTTGTACAGTTTCAGATCTTATTCATTTAAAACATCTGAACACAGTTATTTGCATTACTACATGCATCACCATTCTGTGCAACATTATGTAGAAGTGTACATGTGTAGGGTTGTACAGTTATTATAGCTTCATGTTAAAAGCAGTATGCATTATGTTTTTAGGGGAATTTATTCTAAGACCAATGATAGTTGAAAAACCGGCGTTTCACTTTCGCAGAATAGAGATATGATTTGATACGCTACTAAGTGACCTTAACCATAGAAAGTTAATTAGATGTTTATTGGTGGTCATTGTTTGCTTCATAGAGATTGTCAACAGTATTCTAAATCTAAATTTTGTTATGAAACTGCCGGTCACATTCTCACTGGGCAATCTTGATGTCAAAGATCCTAAGTATCGCATTCATCAGATATTGATTTTTGATTCCTGCTTGCAATGAAATTTGAGGGTTTTTTAACGGATGTCCTGTACTATGTGGTGTAAGCGCGAACACGCAGATAAACATGCACTTACTACATGATGAAAACTATTTTTATTGAATTACGTATACTATTTTTACGAGTCACAAATCCACGGCTTCCACGGCCGGTCTTACTTTACAATTTACGACACGTTAAGAAGGGGTATTCAGAATATGCACACTACATTTTGTTCTAGTGTCCTGCAGACACAGCTTTTTACCAATATAATTATTGTCTGACGAGATGTCTGACGATTACATTATATCAATATTTTGAATGCAGAGCTAGCGAGCTCTTCTGCTTATCTAACCAATTCTGCAGAACGACATTGTTTCCCAGCATGTGACCTTTATGGAGACTACAAAGGTTTCTGTAAATAGTAAGGCAGACGAGGATCCCTACAATGTACTGGATACCCAAACTCCACTAAATGTCATACAAAAGCACATAGAAGTTTTATTACTTAAATCAAGTTTATGTACCACGACCAATATATCACTATTGACTACCGGACTTTCAGCGATTAAAGAACATATTATTAAGTATTGCGGAAAGGCTTTTGAAAACTCAGGCCACTAAATATTTTTTTGGTCTATCAAATCTCTGGAGAGAAATCCTTGATAAACTACGGTGTAAGTATTGCCATGCCTCTTCTCTAAGCACCTACGACTTTCCAACACTGTATTCTACTCTATACACATAATCTAAGATAACTTGCTTTCAGCTTAAGCATTTCAGAAGAAATTTGTTAGAGAAGGTACACATTTTCCAGCTTGTAATAATGTCAAGGCTTTCTTTACAAGCGCCCCTATTATCAATTATAATTTGTGGACTTGTGCTGATGTTTGTAGAGCGTTATCCTTCCTTCTCGATAGCATCTTTATAAGATACGGTAAAACTATTTACCGCCAGGTGTTTGGTATACCTGTGGGAACTAACTTTGCGCCACTTGTGTCGCAGATTTGTTTTTGTTATTGATGTGAAAAAGAGTTTTTTGTTGAGTTTGTCACCTGCTAGTAAGAATGAAATTTATTGTTTCGTTAAATAATACATCTTGGTATCTAGATGACATACTCAATATTGATAATCCGTTATTTGCGCATATGTTACTTATATTTATCGACCAGAGCTCACATTGAATAAAGCCAACAGTTCGGTTCTCTGAAGCAGCATTCTTCGATCTTCAGCTCTCAATTTCTAACAAGAAAAAACTGCTGCAAAGCACCAGGGCGGCGCAGAATGTTTTCAAAAGGAGGAAACAAAAATGTGTATTTATTTGCAATTTTTTATTATATAACAACAAAAATGTAAAAATATTTTAAAAAGTATAAAAAGATATATGGCAACAGTAAGCAATAGTAACTTGAGAACAAAGGCACATTCTTAAGATATCAAAACATATGTAAGTGTTTGCATTAATTTCTGATGATATATATTTCTAGAATGTTATGAAGGTTTTCTAGAATGTTTAGTTGACGTAGTTTTGAATTAAGTAAAAAAACATCAAACAAGAAGCTGGATATGATTAGTGAAATGTGTACTATGACAAATGGCTAGGGTAGGTGGACATGTATTCGGAATAAGTGGTTTGTAGCGGTAAGATATCCAACAGTTTTTTTTTTTGCCATAGGTGTGCCGAGTGTGGTTCCGGGGGCCCCGTTTGATTCCGGGGCAAAAGAATAGGTCTACTGCAGAAGATCCCGTTGAAGGGGTAGGTAGAGGGGTAGAACCCCCCCCCACCAAATTCATGTTCATTTCATCATTTTTTGTTCATGCTCATTAAATGGTTTTCATCATGACCTCTGTATTGTTTCAGGTGCCATCCCACTCAAATTACTAGAGCAGTGGCAGAAAAAAACAATAAACGTGGCTCCGACGTACATGGAGTGTCTACAATAGAATTTGCAGCAACTCTGCAGTTCTGCAGGTGTGAGAAGGTTCTAGGCCAATTCTCCATAATTTATCTCGATGTACATGGCAGATGAGCCCTTGGCATGTTCATTCCTGTTAGGCGCCATATAACCTTTCATGTGTTGGGTGCGACTTAAAACCCCAATTCAATTCAATTGTCATAGGTGTGTGCCACGTAGGGGCTGATCATGAGATTTTCCTGGGTGGAAACCAGTATTGCATGGCCTGCGTCCGGAAATATCATGCTCAAGTTTCAAAGCTGTATCTGTTATAGTTACTGAAAGAAGTGTACCTTAACATAAAACTTAACCTGATACGCAGACGCCGATCAAGGGATGACAATAAGTTTTCCAAAAAGGGGCATAACTTTTGCAGAAAGCAGCAGTAATGACACCTGAAATGCTGGGTCATGTTATGATGTAGAACAACTGTATATCACAGTTTCAAAGTTTGTAGCTGTAATAGTTACCTAATATATGGACCTATGACATAGCGCCATTTTTCAATACAACACGATCATATGGCCAGTCTTTCACCCCCAACAATTTTGTCTGTCTTTTACCCTCAACATCCTCCATATTACACATATCTCCTCCATATGCAGCATCAAAATACATCATAGGGGGTTTATATCTCCCAGCTTCATTAGTTTTGCTAGAGCTTGTAATGATGTTATAGACTTCAATGATCGAAATCAAGTTATTACAAGTAAACTTCTTCAGCAGGGATTTTGTTATCGCAAACCTACGTAGATATTACCTACTGGTCCTTTGGTATCATCAACTCCATTTTTGTGGGATTTAAAGTGAAATATCGCTTAAAAAAAAGTATGATAATGGACCTTTGGAAACGGCCGAGCACGAGAGCGGTGCTAGGAGGTGGTGAGAGGTGTTGCACTATATTACCTGTCATGAACAGACTCAATAAAACTGAATCTGCTACTTTTATCTCTTGCCTGTGTTTGTTGTTTGCAAGGGAACCCCTTTTCAGTGTTTATTTTTATATCTACTATTGTAAAAATAGAGATGAACTGGAAATGTATCAGTCAAGGACAACAATGGCAAAAAGGCAAAGAAACAAACAGCAACTACGAAGATGAATAAAAGGCAAGATATGACATCACAAACATAACAGGATTGAACAATAGGACTACCGCCTTTGAACGGTCAGTAGCAAAAAAGGCCGCTAGGGCTTTAAACAAGTTCTAGGTTGCACCAAACCTCACTATAACCCTATTGTCATCCCAAATAAAACGGGACAGTGTAAATAAAGATATCCCCGTCAGGTTATATTCTCTAACGAACAAGGCAGCGTTTATATGCAATATAAACAAACAAATAGAACAAATTCACAACATAGTATGATGCTGCAAAACGCTGGCAAGAACAGCATAGTACAATTTGATTAACTATTTTACTACGGGTCACAATTTGATAAGCATCATTCACAGGGTAATCCCACAAGGTGTAAATGGTCCAACATGTGTTTCAACTTCCGTTACAATGCATGACGTTGACGAAAATAGTTGAGTATCGCTACTATCTACATTCGTAATCGGTAAGAAAGTATTCAAAGCTTGAAAGTTGTTCAAAGGTTTGGTATATTTTGAAAATATTGAATACCATCACTTTACATATAGACATATATAAGTTGATACGCCTCCTTCTCCATGCATTATACAAAAGTGGATATAAAGGTCGAACAGGAAATGTACCATTCAAGGACCACAGTCAACCATAAACACGCACAGAAAACAAACAACAACTACAAAGATGAATAAAAGGCAAGATATGACATCTCAAACATAAAATGGTTGACAACAGGGCCAACTTGGAGCAGTAAGTGGTAAAAAGGCCGCTTGGGTTTACATAAGGTTCTAGGGTGCATCAAATCCTCACTCTTACCCTATTGTCATCCCAAATAAAACGGGACAGTGTACATAAAGATATCCGCACCAGGTTATATTTTCTAACAAACAAAGCAGCATTAATAGGCAATATAAGGAAATCAAGTAAAGGATAATATATATATATATATATATCATATATAAATAACACAAACGCCTAGAAAGCCACAAAGCAAGTACCAAATGACTTGGCAGAAGCCAGAGCAACAAGAGAACACACCGTTAAGGTTACGGCAAGATAAGATTAAAGACAAACATCAAACGCTAACGTCCTATGATAATTTAGGTAGACGTCATATAGGTCTTACTAAACAGTTATTTCCCTTACCAGTCACGGTAGAAGGTAGAACTTTCTGGAGCTTAAACAAAATATCTCTGTTATTCGGTTCTTGTTTATTTCTGAAAATGTGCAATTGTTTTCTCTTTTTTTGTTGCAGGTGTCACGAATGGGACAAGTTTATGATTTCATACAGGTTAGGATATGCCTGAATGTTTCTGAGCCCAGATCTGAGAATATAATACTGGGTAGTGATACATTTGAAAATGTCAGTGAAATGGACAAATTCAAGAGGGTCTCTTCAAACTATTGATTAAAAAAAAGAAAAGCAAATTGGTCAACCCCGTGTTTTTTATGGATATTTCGCGCAACAGACATCAGATTTCGCAAAGAAATAATTTTTAAGAAAATTCATTAACTTCTATAGTGGTCCAGATGGGTCCTGCTACATATGCAGAGCTATGTAAAATTAACTGTATTGTGAGACGTGTAGGGTCCGCAAACTGTCCGATCATCGCACAATCACAGAGGAAAGCATCTTAGCGAACTATAAATGGGTCAACCACTAAACATGCAAGCTACATCATCATCATGGAAACAACATCATCCTCACTAGATTGAACTGAAGTGTACGAATTAGTGCTACCGTGTTTCAGAGATAATACAGCGAGAGAAAAATCGGATATAACTCTAATTTGAAGGTCCTGACACAAGTCTCTTTTATAAAATCCTGCCTTCAATTAAATCTAAAGAGAGAGAGAGAGAGAGAGAGAGAGAGAGAGAGAGAGATAGAGAGGTGGGAGAGAGAAGTGGCTACAGAGGAATTTGCAATCAACTTGTTCTGAATGTGCCACATTCAAAGATAGCTGCCATCCTTAAAAGCGCCTTTACAACAGCAAGGACATACACACATCACATACACAGTTTAAGTTAGATTAAGAGTATCAAGATGAAATAATCAGTGTCAAATAGTATGGAAAGCAGCTTCGACTGCCTTCTGTTGGCCCTTTGCATTTTGTGTAGTACGCTTTGTAAGTCGTCTTATGCATTTTCTAAGTTGTTATGTGCATTTTCGATGTTGTCATGTGCATTTCGTAAGTTGTTATGTGAATTTCGTAAGTTGTTATGTGCATTTTCTATGTTGTGTATTTCATAAGTTGTTATGTGCAGTTAAGTTGTTATGTGCATTTTTTAAGCTGTCTTGTGCATTTTCTAAGTTGTTATGTTCATTTTCTAAGATGTCTTGTGTAGTTTCTAAGTTGTTTTGTGCGTTTCTTACTTTGTTATGTGCATTTAGTAAGTTGCTATTTGCATTTTCTAAGTTGTTATGTGTATTTTGTAAGTTTTCTTGTGCATTTTCTAAGTAGTTATATGCATTTTTAAGTTGTCTTATGCATTTTCTAAGTTGTTATGTGCATTTCATAAATTATTATGTGCATTTTCTAAGTTGTTATGTGCATTTCGTAAGTTGTTATGTGCATTTTCTAAGTTGTTATGTGTATTTTTTAAGTTGTGCATATTCTAAGTTGTTATGTGCATTTTCTAAGTTGTCTTGTGCGGTTTCGAAGTTGTTATGTGCGTTTCGTATTTTGTTATGTGCATTTAGTAAGTTGTTATTTGCATTTTCTAAGTTGTCATGTGCATTTTCCAAGTTGTCATGTGCATTTCGTAAGTTGTTACGTGCATTTTGTAAGTTGTAACGTGCAAACTACAAGTCGTCGTTAAGTATACTTTTTATCGGAATAAATTGTGAAGGAAACACCGCTAGTAATGGCCGCTCTAGGAGCGGACGCTATGCTCTGCCTACTTAAAAAAATTGCGCTAGGTACGTCATACAATACATTCTTAGAACATAAAACTGATTTCAAATAGTGTAAGGGATTGTCACGCAACGACTTCTATTTTGCACAAGACAACTTACAAAATGCTCATAACAACTTACGTAATGCACATCACAATTTAGAAAATGCACGTAACAATTTAGAAAATGCACCAGACGACTTACAAAGCGTACTGCACAAAATGCAAAAGGCCAACAGAAGGCAGCCGAGGCTTTCCATACAAAAGCGGTGGATAATAGGCTGTTTGAATTATTCGCCCGGAGGTTTTCTCTTGTACCATGGACGGCCGTGTAATGTGCATTGATTTACCACTTAACATACAGAGCGTTGCAAAATGATAGGTTTGTAACCTGTTGTTTGAAAAATATGTCTAACCGGTTTAATAAAGATTGTATAAATGCGATTACGTACAGAGATCAATTCTTACAGACATCTACAAATGAATATGCAATTTCAATGCAAGCGGCATTATAAAAATATCTTTTTATTCTGAATAATATCAAGATTGCCAGTGATTATATTACCGGTAAGTACAGACTTTTTAGAATTCTGAGATCCGAAGAATTTTAAAATTAGTGAGATCTGATGTATCGATTTCATGATCCGAAACTATCATATTGTGATTGAAAGTAGTATTTCTAGTTGAGTGCTAATGCATGTAACTCTATATTCTTGAACTATTTTGAAATTGTGTAACCCTATCATTAAACACTTTGGCTTAATTATTGCAATCGATGTCTTTGTTTTACAAAAGTTCACATTTCTTTAATGGGCAAGAATATAATATGCGTGCAGTTTTGGAGTATAAACGCAGCATCATCAAGTTTATTAATGCGGATATAATAGGTATCTGCCTTTTCGTGAAGTTTCTGTCAACAAGAAAACCACAGAATAACTAGTTTGCTAAGGAAAGCATGTCTACCAGCACTGTTTTAAATAGTTATGTTCTGCGAAAAACATATTTCGTAAATGTTCGTTTCAGATTATTGCTTTTTTAAGAACCATGCGACCGTCTGTTACGTCTTCGAACAGACACTATGCTGAACATGTCTATGTCAGGTTTATATTTGTTTTCCATCATTATAAACGCTATAATTTATACCTAATGGAAAAGTAGTTTTGAATGTTCTATCCATTTGAGTTCAGCAAAAGGTCTAGCTTATGTTTGCATCAGTTGGTAGCATTTATGTCAAATTCAATTAATTTCATAACCTAAATGCTAACCTCATTTATTGAATACCCCGAATCCTTACAGCGAGCAAAAATAACATTTTTAAATCGTTTGGAATGCATTTTATATGCATGTTATTCATATTTCGTTTCAATGGGATGACCATATGGTAAACCAAGGCCAAGTTCTCATTTTGCCACAAACCTGTTTAAGGCAGTACCCCGTTTTTTTTTATTAAAATAGTGTCGATGGATCAATTGTATCTGTACACATATAATGTTTCCATTGTTAATGTCATTGTTTATAATTAAAACAAATGCAAATATCAAACAGGAAATGTATTATTAACAGAATGCAATTAATTATAAAAAATGGAAATTTGGACTATTTAAGGCACTGAATAGAACAATTTCTGCAATAATCAGAAATTATATTAGAAGGGCCTTACAATAATAAGTCTTGCAGAACTGTTATTCGGAACTGTTATTCATTCCGATCTTTGGAGATCGCTGAGCCCGATATGTGTCTACTAAATACAGATCGCCGGTGTATTTTTAAATACTTGTTTGTTTTACTTTAATTTTGAATAGGAAGTTCCACTACTCCAGCCTTTAAATGTTCTGAGTATTTTTTAATAACCTTTTTAATTGAGTCTTTTGAATGCTATGTGTGATACGCAGGCTTCATAACCGCTGCTCCCAACTAAATTCCGTTCTGTTTATTTCGCCCATTGTTTTCGCGTTTAGGGCAAAGCATTGAAGGTTCCATGTTCACCGTCATATAAATAACATCTTCGGGATGGCACAGCATTTTGTATTATTGATATTTTAAATATTGAATTCTGCTCAGCATGGTACTAGAGGACATGAAATTTAGCTAGCATTTTTCACTACCGTTCATGAAAAGTCTCAATCAAACCGAGACTGCACTATTGTTTTATATTTCTCATTTCATACTCATTTTGCAGTTTTAAAGCAAAGTCCTTAGGTTTTCAGGTTTAGATAATATGCATTTGACGTACTATGCAACCAAGTATGTAGTAAGCTAGCCTACAACATAACCATATTGCCTGATGGTATGGGACTGTAACAGGTGCTTGGTCCATCAATGTCATAAAACCCATCCTAAAGTATAATTCAAATTATCGTTTTAAAACACTTCTGCTACCGCGGAATAAATAACGTGTATATATTTTCTTAAAACCCGTTGCACTTGTGCTTATTGTGCCAATAAGAAAATGTCTTTCATGAATGTTTCTGTGTTTTGTTTTTATAACACCTACCTATGCTTTCTCAAATGTTATGGGTTAACTAGGCGGGGGTTATTTTTATTTACACTGTGCGGTTGTTTAGGGATGATGACAGAGTAAGAGTGAAGTTTGGTACACCCTTAAACCGGTTTAAACTCCACGGAGGTCCCTTTGCCACTGACCGTTCCAAGGCGGTACCCCTTTTGTCAACCGTTATATGTGTGTGATGTGCTTTTTTTACTGAATGTGTTTGCGATGTTCTTTTTTGGATCACCTTTGCTTTGTAATAATTGTTGGAGTGACTCTATTCTCTGAATTCTACTCTTCCTGTTGGACTTATAACCTTTTTTTAAAGTAACGTTGTAATGAACACACATAATGGTGCCACGCATGCTCGTTAATTTAACACAAATAGTTATACTTTGCATGTTGTAACGTGCAGAAAGGTCTACTTCCTTGGCTTTTATTGATCAAAAACATGCATTCTATTTAGTACAGAAACAATATACTTATTAAAATAAAGAAGGGAATACTAGTATATTTAGTACAACTTCAATGTCACGGTAGAGTTAGGGGAAAGTTAAGGAAATATAGCGTATACATTTATTATAACAACGGACAAATCTAAAGTGAATTTAAATTACTAAACTTGTAATGACAACTGAATGCATACATACTAACGAAACTACCAATTAAGAATGTCGTAATGTTTTCAAAACAAATTTTATGTAGTAACACGGTTTAAAAATATACATATTCATTATTGTCATTTTGTTTTTATCTATTATAAGAAGAATTATAGGACTGAAGGGACTGGAGGTGATCTGGAAGAGTATTGGGTGCCAACAAATATGCAACAAACCCTTGACATGTGGACATGCATTAAATACGCCGTATATTACGTTCGGCTGAATTATTATTTATAAAAGTGTTTGGACTGGAAAACAGATTATTGTTTGGGTTCAAACTGCTTGCATGTGTACATATTATACAATAAAAGTGCAGTAAAATCTCACGAAACAATTCTTCATTTGAGTCTTAATGCATATTATGAATTAATATTAATTATTTATGCGCCAAAGACTAGCCGCGTTGTTGAGTTTTACAAACCAAACTAGTTTATTAAATCGAAACTTGTATGAGGACTAGCTTAGTGCATATATACAATTAATATGCAACTATAACACATTATGACATTTTTACTGGATTTACACTCAATGTTCTTCCGGGACGCCTCTAGTCTCTTTAAGATTATAATACCTCGATACACACCTTCTGCAACGTTAACACTTTAAACAAGTGTTTAAAGAAACTAACACGCTAAATAACTACAAAACTACACTACAAAACCGTTTATCAAAACTCTATCCAGGTGTTCAGGTCATATAATAATGTATATATGCAGATTAAACGTATAGGTTTATTACAGGTTCTTAAAATACAAGCGATTGCACATGCGTAAAATGAATTATTAGTTGGCAACTCTTAATTCGATGCTCCAGTTTTGGGAATTGGCTTGGCTTGTTAAATACTGAAAAGGGGTTCCTTTGGCAGCAACAAACACTGACAAGAGATAAAAGTAGCATACTCGGTTTTATTGAGTTTGTTCAAGATAGGTAATGTAGAGTGTAACACTTCTCATGCCTCTTACCATCGGCTTAAGCGATACTCTACTTTAACGCCACAAAGATCGGGCTGGATGATCCCAAATAACCAGTAAGTAATAACACTACTGACGTGTAGTCCGGGCGACCTTTTACGGCCGCAAAACAACACCAAAACACATGTGAATGTCAATAACTACTGAAAAGAGATAAAGCAATTTATATTGTGTCTATATAGTTCGAATTCTCAAAATATGCAAGTTATATAATTATATACCTCGTCATCAGTAAAAGCAACGTAAACGAGAAAAGCAAAACTATGTTAAATTACAGGCAAATGTTATAAATGAACTAAAACAAGGTTTTAAAGATAAAAAATCTACTTTAGAATTAAAACTGGTTGACAAACCAATGTGTGGTCATTTTAAAGCATACGAGATATCTGTTGAGAAATACAAAGACCCTCAAAAACTATTCCGTGATAAGAAAACCATTATTACAAAACAAATTATCAAAGAGCTAATAGAGACGAATGGATTAAAGTTTCAATTAGGTCTCACTGTAGATTTATTTAAAGATGACGGTGCTACCAAAAAATACACTACAGCAGTGTTACACAGTGAACAAAATGCCATCTTGAACTCTGAAAAAATAATTGAGTTATACGATGAGTCATCTGCATTTATACAAGAGAGTCTTGAAAGATTCACAAACACAGCATCCGGATTAGAAATTGATCACTGTGTTAAGCTTTACTTAAATATTGCAAAGTACCTGCCGTTAAAAGGTTCTTCATATATTCCTTTATCCAAAGCATTAGCTGACAAGAAGGCAATAATCAATGTAAAAAATGATGATGATAAATGTTTGTTTCATGCAATAAATTCTGCTTTAAATCCAGCTGCAGATCACACAGACAGATTATCAAAGTATCCTAGTATAGAGTTCTTAAAGACAGATGGCATTGATTTTCCCACTCCAATTTCTCAAATAACCAAAGTAGAAGAACAAAACAACCTTGCTATTAATGTTTATGGATGCATAGGAAAAAGGTATCTGTGTTTCCATATAAATTATCAGAGCAACCCAAGGAAATAAAAAGAACTAATTTGCTTTTAATTTCTAAAGACGTTGAGGTTGATACAGAAAATGAATATGATCCAAACAATGAAGAAGGAATCACAGATGACAATTATAACCTCGATGATTATCCCGCTGAACCAAACAAAAGTATTCACAACAAAATATCACTATTGCTGGATTAAAAATCTAAACAGATTACTCTATGACCAAAACAAACACCATGGTAAAACTAATTTCTGTGATAGTTGCCTTTATGGATTTTCAAGAGAAGATCTACTCACCAAACACAAAGAAGACTGCGATGGTATTAACAAAAAATCTTGTAAAATAGAAATGCCTAACAAAGGTAAAAATCATATAATGTTTCAAAATCATCAAAATCAGATGCATGTGCCTTATGTAATATATGCTGATTTTGAAAGTATAATCGAACCAAAACTAATCAAATTTGGCAAGAAATCTGAAATCACAAACGTATACAAAGCTTGTGGATTTGGATACCAGGTTGTTAGATATGATGGCAAAGCTAAAGAATCTGTTATTTACAGAGGTGAACATGTAGTTGAAAAGTTTCTAAATCATTTGGAATGTCAAAAAAACAACATTAATAATATATTTGCTCATCAAAATCCATTAATCATGACGCAGCAAAATGAGGAAGATCATGAAAAAGCAACACAATGTTGGATATGTGAGAATAACATAGAAAATGGTAAAAACGGTAAAGTAAGAGACCACTGTCATTTTACAGGAGAATACAGAGATGCAGCACATAAAAACTGTAACTTAAAACTGAAAATAAAACGGAACAAAACACCTATACCTGTTATATTTCACAACCTTAAAGGATATGATAGTCATCTTATAATGCAAAAAATACATAAAATGACAGGTAATATTACATGCATCCCAAACAACGCTGAAAAGTATATTTCATTTAGTGTCGGACAACTTAGATTCTTGGATAGCTTTCAATGTATGGCTTCGTCTTTGGAAAGATTGGTTGATGCAACAGACAAATCTGATTTCAAAATTACCAAAAATCAGTTTAAAGAACACACAGATTTACTTTTACGAAAAGATGTTTATCCTTATGAATATTTTGATAACATGGATAGATTTGAGGAAATACAATTACCACCCATAGAGGCATTTTACAGTGAACTTAGAGGTGAAGGTATAAGTCTTGAAGATTACAAACATGCTCAAAAAGTATGGAAAGAATTAAAATGTGAAACATTAGGAGACTATCATGATTTATATTTACAAACGGATGTAACTCTGTTAGCAGATGTATTTCAAACTTTTAGGAAAACATGTATGAATGCATACAAACTTGATCTTTTGCATTACTACACAGCACCTGGATTATCGTGGGATGCTTTACTTAAACATTCCAAAATAAAACTAGAACTTTTGACAGACATTGACATGCATTTATTTATAGAAAAAGGTATGCGTGGTGGAATTAGTATGGTATCAACACGATATGCCAAGGCAAACAATCCACACGTAGCTGATTATAACCCTTACAAGGAAAAAATCTATTTAATGTATTATGATGCAAATAATCTTTATGGATGGGCAATGAGTCAGCCACTTCCATATTATGGCTTTAAGTGGGTTGAATTAGAAACCTTGCAAGAGCCAAAGGAAGGAAAAGGATATATCATAGAATTAGATCTAGAATATCCCAAAGAACTCCATGAAGCTCACAATGACTATCCACTTACACCGGAAAGATAAGCAGTAAAAAAAGAATGGTTGTCTGAATACCAGACAGGTTTACTGGAAAATAATAGCATGATAAATACAGAATAACTAGTCCCAATCTTATGGACAAAGAAAAATATGTGATACATCACAAAAACCTGCAACTGTATTTATCTTTGGGTATGAGACTAAAGAAAAAACACAGAGTATTAGAATTTAATGAAAAACCATGGATGAAATCATACATAAATATAAACACAGAACTTAGAAAAAAAGGTAAATCAACCTTTGAAAAAGATTTTTATAAACTTATGAACAACTCTGTGTTTGGTAAAACAATGGAAAATCTACGCAAGCGGACTGATATAAAACTAGTCAAAACTGACGGCTCTGAAAATGAAAAGATAAGAAAAATAATAGCCAAACCCAACTTTAACAGGCGTATAAAATTTTCATATGAATTGTCAGCAATACATGTAAACAAAACAAAATTAACATTAAACAAACCAATCTATGTTGGGATGTCAGTATTGGATTTATCAAAGTACATGATGTATGATTGGTATTATAATACTTTAAAGAAAAGGTATGGAGCTGACTGTAATTTAGCATACACAGACACTGACAGCTTGCTGGTAAAAATCAAAGCAAAAGATGTGTACAAAGACATGGCTGAAATGAAAGATGAGTATGATTTAAGTGATTATCCGCAAAACCATCCAATGCACGATGATACAAACAAAATAGTATTAGGTAAAATGAAATATGAATGTGCTGGTGTTGCTATATCTGAGTACGTTGGATTAAGACCCGAGCTATATTCTATTTTGAGAGCGGATGAGAAGATTATCAAGAAAGCAAAGGGTGTAAAACTACAAGGATGCATTGTTTAACAAGAAAAAATACACCCATGAGATGAATCTGATGCGATCAATAAAGCATCAAATATATGGTATAACAGTAAACAAAGTAACACTGTCACCATTTTACACTAAAAGATACATAGCACCAGACGGTATTAAAACTGATGCATATGGATTTTATAAAAACTTATAAATTTGGGTATCAGCAGGAACAATAAGTAGTTCGTCTTTGACAAATCCTCTCTGTGGCGCTGGTGATTTTAAATAATATACTCTTATACCATGCGTCACCATATAACTTTTAATCTTGTGAATATATACACTCCACATTGGATCAGTTGATCTGCGTCTTCCACCTTCTTGTTCCCCGGGTTGATATCTATATCTTACACTTGCATTCATACATATAGGATCATCTTTTAATGTTTTTGTTTCAACAGGAGGGGGCTTTTTTGTCTCCACATTTATTGCTTTAACACCTTCTGGTAATCGCTTTACCCACTCTCTATTACGTTTTTGTGAATATATTTCCTTAGCATACTGATAACCAAACAATCTTTCAGCTAATGTTTTGTTAAATCTTTCCACTACAGCTTGGTCTCTGTGTATCTCTGTTCTGCCCCGTCTGATATTTACATTATGTTTTGCCATCAAATGCGATACTGCACCCATGAATTCTCTGCCTGGATCCACTTGTAATAATTTTGGATATTTTAAATGCCGACTGTATATATTTTCAAACGCTTTGGCAACTTCTTAGCTATCCTTGGAAGTCAGTGGCTCTGCTTCTTTGTATCTACTTGCAATATCAACCACAGTCAACGCATATTTATAAGTCTTGCGTCCACGACCAACCCCAAAGGTATCAGGCGGTAAAAATAACAAATCAGCTTGATGCACTCCATTCTTAGCGGAAACATCAAACCTGGGTCTAATTATTTTTTTTGGTGCGGGTAAATAAATCTGCCACAGAGCTTGTTTTTTTAAAAATTCTAATCCCTGTTTTTCACTAACACCAGCCACTTTTGCCAATTTTTTAACTGCTGAGTAACCTCTCCAAAATCCTTTTGGGCTGTAATAAATCTTTTCCATTTTTTTTCTACTAAAGATTAAAATTTATATAACTATAAAAGAAAAAAAATGGAAATCACAACTGCACGATTCGATGAACAGCTTGAAGAGCAAAATCAAAATAGCACAAAGAAATGGACGGACTTGGAAATAAATAAAATATACACTATTACAGATACAAAATAGTGGATACTGAATATGGTCCATCCATGGTATTGACATTATTAGACAACGATGAAGTATGGGCGCCTGATCATCTTAAAAATAAAATAGAAAAGAGTGTTAAACCACCATATTATATTCGACCCCTTGGATTGAAACCATGTAAAAACAACAAAAAAATTAGGTATCATGCATATGACTTAGTCTTTCCAAAGTAAGAACAACAAAAAAAGTATTATACATATGACTAAGTCATTTCAAAGTAATTATAGTTTACACTATATTTTTTTTTTATGAAATCAATTTATACGCCACAAATCCAGTTGCAGCCATGCCCACCACAATAAACGTAATTTCTCTATTCTGTTGATCTGGAGATGGTGTATAGAAATCACTCAACTCAGGCTCCGGTTCCAAAAGCAACTGTTTACCAGTTATATAATACTGCTTCATAGCCTGGTCCACATCATCAAAAGTCTGCTCTGCATGATGCTCCTTTTGCAGTTGTTTATTAATAAAATCTAATCTCTCTGTTCCTTTTTTATTCCATGCCGCTTGTGCTGCGTTCAATTGTTCCACTGCTTTGTCATGCCTTTGTATTTCCTGTCGTTTTTCATCTGAATGACTTCCCATTATTGAAAACAGATAATTTAAACCGCTGAACGCCAATGCGTTTGTTACTGCGCCACCGATCATCATTGCTGCTGCGATTGCCATTTTTATATATATATATTTTTTTAAATTATTTCATAATATCCGCAGGAATAATACTTTGCTTAATCAATATATCCCTCGTAGCCATTGCTAACATTATATCCACAGACAGCATCCCAACATCTCCAATATTAAAATCCACTTTAGGAGCTGGTTTTCTTAGTAGTTTTCTGCCAATCTCAGAATATCCAATAGTTAAAAGTGTTTCCACTCCAGCGGGATACATCATATTTACAATTTGTTTTCTGTCAATACTTGTTGCCATTTTTTATATGATTATTTTTTTATTTTTTAAATAAATTATTAAAAATCAAACGGGTCTTTTGGTGCAACAGGAACAGCAACAGGTTGTGTAGCAACATGATTAGCAACCGATTTCTTGTTATAGATATACAAACCCAACCCAGCAATGCCTACTAAAACCACACACGGTGGAATATAATTTTGTATACGTTTATTTTGATTTTTTCTGGTTCCTCTTCACCTGCTGTTATTTTTGTTATTTCATCTTGATTTACATGCTTTGCATCTTGATTTGCATCTTGCTTTGCATCCTGAAGCAAACGCGTTGCCTTCCTTGCCGCTGCTCCTTTTTTCCCAGCCTCTACTCGTTTTGGATATTTTACTTTTTGTTGTTTAACAGATTGTGTATCAACAGGTTGTGTATCAACAGGTATAACTTCACTCTCTTGGTTCTCCATCATTTATATTATCTACATTTTTATTTTTATTAAAATCAATATGTCTAACAGTTGTCAGTATTGCTGTAAATGGCGCTAAGAACGTTCCATACCTGTGATATAACTCGCAACAAGCATTTGTCAAAGCATGATTAATAAATGGGTGTTCCTTCAAATCTTCTATCAGTTTTGGTGGATTTGTCACATTGAAATATTTTGATACTCCCATCACATACAAGTTAATAAAAGAATTGCCTAAAGTCTTGGTCATACTTGCCCCAAGTCTTGCTTCATATCTGCAGTAAAGTTTGTTAATTTCATCCGGGGACATGCTATCTATAATCGTGAGTTGTATGTCTTTACCCAAATATTGACGACTACCACCGCCAGCCACTATGGCTGATAATCTTTCCTTTTTTGTTTCCTGTTGATTTGATTCATCTGTGGAACTTTGTTCCGTGGGATCCAATATGATATATTTTAATAGTTCTTCCGCATTCATTTTTATATTAATAATTTTATTTTTTATCTTGGAATAAATATAAAATACAAAACAACCAGTTGCGATATTTAACACGCAACTAGTAATTGCTAGTATTGTTAATAGCATTGTTATTAATATTGCTATTTTTTTTATTAGCATTGTTAATTTGCTGCAAGCATTGCTATTAACATTACTAATTTGCTATGAGCAATGCTATAAGCATTACTATATTTCCCGATATTTCCAGAAGTAACTCTTTTCATTCCAGGGATGTAACTCTTTTCTCAGGGGAGGTAACCCTGATCTTTGAGAGGAGGTAATACTAATTTTTAAGGGAAATAACTCTTTTTTTACAATGTCACATGACCGTTTTGTCTATTTATAGCTCAGGGAGAGAAGGTTCTAGTCCCATTTTCCATGTCACATGACGTCTATTTATAGCTCAGGGAGAGAAGGTTCTAGGCCAATTTTTCATGTCACATGACGTCTATTTATAGCTCAGGGAAAGAAGGTTCTAGGCCCATTTTTCATGTCACATGACGTTTATAATATAAACGTTCTATTTATAGACCAACCTAGTATCTGCTAAAAGGATAACTGCCATTTTTCATCAGGTAACAAACACCGCAAGCACATAACTAATAGATAATATAACTCGATCTCCTACGTATACTATATCTGCGACCGCTTGACTTTAAAAAGGGTTTTTAAATCTGCATGAATTCAAATTATCATAGTTAGTAATTCTAATTAGCATTGTGCTGCAATAAAATCTAATAAATTAGTTGTTAAAAGTACTTTTAAATATTAATTTAACAAAATGTTGTACATTTACAATGTCACGCGACTGCAAAAATGATTCAACCCAATAACCAGTTAGTTGGTCAGTCCTCAATATTAACTTGGAATATTTAGTTTTTGCTAAAGCTTTTCTTATTCTGGTTCTCTCCTCCAGAGTCGGAATAATATCTTTTTCTCTCAAACAATTTTCATAACTATCTCTGTCCTTTGTGTAAAACATACACAACCATTTTGCTTGCTCCCTTAAATCTTTCAATACAGAATTATATCTCTGTGAAATAACCCACACTGATTGTTTGGCGTGACGACCAGAGAATGTCAGCTGTGATTACATATCCTTTTTCTTTGTTAATTCTTTTGTGGCGGAGCAATCATCAATGATGTATAGTGTGGGCTTACCAGCATATTGTTTGAAAAATAAACGCAACAGTTCTTGTAGCATTTCTTTACCGTTGATAACGGGATTGACAATTGTTATTTTTTTATCTCTCGGATGTCTTACATCTCCTATCCAGGGTCTATTTTTATAAGCCTCGTTCCACTCTATGGTTGGGCACAATATAATTATATGTTCAAAAACTCCAACATACTCTTTTTCTATTCTTCTTCCACTGCCGTGTAATAAATTGTCATCACATGTTCTAAGGTCAAGCCACAAAGCATATGATTTTGTTAGATAGCTCTCAAGAGAAACAATGGTACAGTTTAAGTCCTTCACCACTATGTCAGTCTCTTTGTTTCTTTTTGATGTTAATGAAAAATATTTGTTGATTTCATCCCAATGTTGATATGCCCTCATGCCCTGACTATACAACTGATTTGGTACGCCCTCTATTGTCATTTAACCTTTTCAATCTTTGGGTTGTAAAAGGATTCCGTGTCTGTTCTGTCTGGGTCTTCAAACAGCATTAAAATACCTTTCATGCTCCGTGCTGGTACATTTATGTTGATATTCCAAAGGGTATCAGATTTGTTCGCTATTATTTTTCTATGTCGCAAGATACGATCATACATAAATACTATCTTACCATTGGTTTGCTGTCTTATTTGTCTGGCTAATTCAACATCACAAACCATATCAAATTCCAAGCAGATATTTGTTATTACATAATATGCATCAGAATCACTGCTTTTGATAACTTTGTTATAATCGTTAAACGGTAATTCATATTCTAACCTATCATATGGCATATGACTTTCTAGCATTTCAAAGTCCAGTGGAATACAAAATCTATTTTCATAAGCTGCTGCTACAGCTTCATCCTCAGCGTCTGAGGAAGCATCTCCCGCACCAACTCTATGTTTTAGCATGTTTGCTTTACCAATAACACCTTGGTAAGCCATGTTTAATCGTTCGGTAGGGCTTTTCCATAAATCTACATAACAATGATATATATCATTGTCGTCTATTGACATGACTTCATTGCCACTTATTCTTATTGTAATTTTTTTCACAATTGTTCTACCCAGATTCTGATATATAGTAGCGTTGGGATCTGTTCTGATTTTAAGTTCTATTTCAAAAGCAAGACGAGCAGTACGAGGAACTATTACATCATTAGTACTTAGATTGGGAAATCTCACAAGCAGTTGCTGGTTTTGGTCTATTGTTGATGGATTATTAGTTATTACTACACTTGTGCGGATGCCCTTTGCACCATGAGGCTCTCTTAGTTTTCTATGAGGGTTGAGTTTGTTTCCGTAAGCTGACATTGTTTTTATTTTTTAAATATATTTTTTAAAATTAAATAAAATAAACAATGGCTGAGGGTGGATTTGAATTTGAAAATCCTACGTTTGATCCAAATGTTGAAGATGCGGATGAAGATGTGGATGCTTTTGTAAGTGATATGCTGCGTGATGAAGAATCAGAATTTATACAATCTGACTCAGATTTCCAGAGACAAATTGTAAATGAAAATAATTATATTGATCAGCTTCAAGGGGAAGATAAAGCAAAAAAACAGCTTGAACAAAAAGAGTCGTTAGTAGATCAATTCTTTACTAGAGTTAACGCTGAGATTAGCGGAATTGATTATAAAGATTTCAAAGTGGCTAAGGACGAAAACGGTAGAACAATTTTATATGCAGTTCAGTTGAGGACGGATGATGTTCCACGTACCCATTATAAGGGAAATAATCCAGTCGAGTTTTATGCATTTGACACTCTAAATCGAAAATATGGTGTTAACTTCATCAGAAACACTTTAAAAATGTATGATTATTTAGTTCCACGTGAAAGACTGGCTCGGGGTAGGAAAACTTTGCAACCTTAGTAAAAACAAGAGATACCCTCACAAAAGAAGGAGAAAATATACCAATGCAAACTTTTTCAATAACTGAAGATGTACAAAATACAGTAGATACTGTAAATACAATTGAGAGTGATTTGAGTAATATTATAGATGAAACTCATCCTAAAACTGCTGTTCAACCAGAAGGTCTAACACTGCGAGAAATACGAGTTTTAGATAAAAGATTACAAAGCTTCCGTTTAGAACTTACTAATAATCTCTCAAAGCTCACTGAGCTTGATAAAGACATAACAAAACAAAAACAAAAAGTAGAACAGGTAAGCACCCCCGGGCAGGAAGATGAGTTTCAACAAGAGCGAATACGTGACAGAAATAAAAAACTTAGAGGATGAAAGAAGTGCACGACTTGAAGCGGCGAGTGAAAACAAAGAAGCATTACGCAGTCAAATAAACAGGATAAAAGAAACTATAAATAAGGTGTTAAAAGACGACACAACATTAGGTGAGAGAATAAAAAACGTTATTCAGAGAGCAAGGTATAACAATAGTTAGTATTTTGACTGCGTTTGGTATGATTATTTGGGTATTAGTTGAGGCCATTATTCCTACAACGGGAGGAGAGACTGCACCTGTTCCAACTCCAAAACCTGATCCATCAAGTGGCAAGGACTGGATAAAAAACAACTAAGTAATCTTGGTAAACTTCTCGCTAATTTAGCTGGTAAAGCTGCTGCAGCACTTCCAGGAGTTATTGGTGCAATAGTACCATGGCTTTTATCTGCAACAGGTAATGCTGTTAATTGGCTTGGTAACAATATATGGGCTTTGCTTGTGTTTGTTTCCGGGTTGTTGTATGTGGCAGCCAAAGAGTGGTTTAGTAAATCTCGTAAATAAGCAATGCAGCAAGACCTATTACTATAGTACCAACAATTATAGTTGTTTTGTTATCTTCGTGTTCAATCGCTATTTTTTTCTATTTCTGGTGGATTATGCTCCACAGTTTTATGTATTGATGATTTATCAAAGTCAGAATGTTCCGGTAAAAATATCTTTGTTGTGGTGACTTGAAAAGGTTGAATAAACTTTGGTGGTACTGGTTTTATACATCATTATTCAATCCTAATGCTTGTGCATCGGTTGCTATTACAATTTCATTATTGTAGTCTTGCATTGTTCCGATTCTCAACTCAATATCACTCGTAGACATGTACAATCCACTTCCATAGACAAAATTTACTTTACTCCTGCATATTTTAGGGTGGTTTCATACCTTGAAATTTGACTGGGAAAGTCAATGGGGCTGTTTATTGCGTCCTCTACACTTGCCAGAAATTGTTTTTGAGCATCAAATGCCGTTCCAGTTCCAAGTATATCTGTTCTTGTTTGTGATTGTGAGCCAAGGATTGCCCAGCAGTATGTTCTTATGCTGTCATTGATTCTTTCTACTCCTGCTCTTGTAAATCCCGCGGAATTATCTAGTATAAAAGTAGACCAGCTGTTGTCTGTTTCAGGTCCTTGTGCAATGTAATCAATGTGGTATTGCGTGTCACTTTTATAGTCTGTAAAACTCATCTTCTTTTCATTATACACAAAGGTTGCGGGTCTTAATGGTCTGTATCCCACGTTTGTACCGTAGTCATAAATATATCCCAAACCATCATTGTTGCTTCTTTTCTGTCTCCAGTCCGAAGTTAAGTCAACGTTAAACTCCTTGCATATTCTCTCGTATGCGTTTCGGTTATATGCGTTATTAAACGCATTCCAATTTGGGTCTTGCGGCATTGCTACACTCATCTCAAATAATATTCTTCTGACTTGGTAATAGACATGAAATCGAAATAACGAACCAACCAGGGCATCAACTTTCAGATGATTGTTAAAATCAATACCACACCCAGTTGTCGCACACCAAATAGAAAAATTCAACTGATTCTGCCAAAATAACATCCAATCTGTTCCCCAGCTTTGGACTATAGCATCTGATTTGACGTATGGGAGTTTGTATTTTTCAAAGACATTGGGAAATGATGCTTTAAAGCCTTCACCGTTTGATGTAATGACTATGTTTTGATTTATTATATATTGGGCATCTGGGTTATATTTAAATTCTTTAGAAATCATTTTTATTTGTATTTTATAGATATATTAAAAAAAATGTTTCATACAATTTCAAACATAGACTCTATTAATTTACAACAGTATATCGATAATAGAGATGGCACTAAGCGTGTTGGATTAAAAAGTTTTACATACACTATCGGTTGGTTTAATATTAATCATGAAGTCATAAAGACAAAAAAACCCAGATAATACGCATCATATACCAGGTGGACTCTATAACTTTCAACAGTTGACAGAAAATTTTAAATTGCTAAATGAAAATATTACCCTAACCATTTATGCGCAAAGTGCTACAGCCATTTTAGATACGTCAATAGAGACACGATTATCAAGCGGTCTTTCAAAAATGGATTCGAGGACAGGAAATGGTTAAAAGGTATTCGTGCTGGAAATCACTCAATTGATTTAGCTCCTTATAAACAGCTATATGTTCATCTGGAACAAGTTAATACAAGTAGTAATTATTTTAATGGTGCGCAAAGCACTATTATAGGGGTTATTAAAAATAGAAGTCAGAGATGAGCATGGCAACAAGATAGATAATCACGGTTTGCCTATGAGTTGCGTTCTAGAATTTATTTAAAAATATAATTTTTAAAAAAAAAAGATGAGTATATTTGGGCCAACAAACCCTGAAAAAACAGAATACTTAGAGGCTTGGATAAATAATGTTCAAGATTTACATAGGCGAGTTGTGCCTATTGTTAACCAATTCAAACAAATAACAGATAAAGTTGATAATCTTAAATATGGAATTATAACAATATTTTCAGAGGCTAAGGGTCCACTTGTATTAAATAGAGTACTCTCATTTGGTAACGGTGGAGCAGAAACAAATGTGGGGCATGTAATGACACGCCGTGGTCGTATTATGGGAACAGGTTAAGCAAGTGAACGATTAGTTGGTGACGTATCTGTAATAGTTTCTGTTAATGGTGTTGAAAAACCAAATTATGGCATAACGCGTCACATCATCCCACGCAATCATGATAACTTTGATAGACCTTTATATATTGGTGCTGGTTCTGTTATTAACTTTGTATGCAAGACTGCCAACGCTACCGCTGTAAATACGGTGGCATCATTATTAATTGAATTAATTCAATTTTTTTATTATTAAAAAAAAATGAAGCCACCTACAGCACCAAATATATATCCTCCGTTGCCAGTGGAAGACGGACAGAATTATAGATTACATAAGATTTCAGAGATTGAACAAAAGTTAATTACAGAGCGAGACACACGCAAATCTCTTTATAAAAAATATAAACCTGGTATTAATATTACAGATGGAATTGACACTACCTTAATATCTGCAGGTGTTATTATGGCTGGGATGGGATTTGTTGTTCCAGTTTTGTTACCTTTGGAAATAGCAGCAATAGTATGTGGGACTACAGGTGTTTGTATTAATTTTATCAGACGCAAGCTTAATTCAAAAGCTCAAAAACATTATGAAATAAAAACTTTGGCAGAGTCTAAGTTAAATAGCATAACAAATTTGATATCAAAAGCATTGAGTGATGCACAGATATCTGAGCAAGAGTTTAAGTTGATTTTGGATGCGTTGGATAAATATTATAGTTTGAAACAGGACACCAAACAAAAGAAAGCTGAAATAAGTGAAGTGCGAAAAAAGAACTAGTGGAGCAGGGAAGAAAGGAAGCAATGGTAACCTTACAAAAAAGTCTAAAAAGTGTGTGATAAATTGTTTTAATAATGTGTATGAGTATGATCCACCACCTTTGTATGCAAGGTCCGAGAATTGTTGATTTGAGTAAAATTTTAATAGCAAATCAACAAATTTGTTTTGTATTAAAGAAACATTTTATAATTTTAAAGATTCCAAATTTAGACTATTTTTGGGACGAAAGCTCATGCACCCACCTTCCTTAGTTGGGGTTTCAGTAGGTACAATCATAGAGTCCCAAGAGGTAGTCCAGTCATCGCACAAGTGAAAAGTGAAGCGTAATGACTGACTGTAGAGGGGTCAATCATTAGAGGCCACTCTCCAGATGGCAAATATGGCATCATAAGTTATTTCTTTGCACAAAGAACTGCATCCATCCCAAAAAAAGAACAATGAGAAATATTTGAGAAGAGCCGCAGAATATATCATTGTTTTTACTAGGGCTTTATATGACGGGTATATGACAGGGCAGAACAAACACTGTATTCAACTGAAAACACTTATTATTCAGGTAAGTTCATCGATAATACGCTGCATTTATCGATATTTACTGCGCTTATCGTGGCGGTATGCAAGAGGCCTCGATGTATGATACACCCATCTACATTGCAAACAGAAATTATATATCCTTGTTTTACAGTTTGCTTTACATATTTTCGTTGCCAGAAAGCCAAATAAATAACCTTTTTAAAGGTGTAATTTTATTCCAAATAACGGTTAAATAAATAGGCAAAATCTCGAGTTGGAACGGAAATGTATCGCATTTTTTTCTTTTCATAAAGCGTTTACGCGCATCACCATGTGTTTATTGTTTGGTCATCAAACATTTATTGTTTAATAAATATTTAAATAAGATGCATGGTTAGAAAGCCAAATAAATAACCTTCCCAATGGTGTAATTTTATTCCAAATAACGCTTATATAAATCGGTAAAAGATAATGTTTGTGAGGATAACAATACAGTACATTTAAATGATTACTAAGTGAGCAAAAATAAAATATCTTTTTAACTTTTCTATAGAACAACTGGTGAAACCTCGACTGCATTGTGTGAACAATTAAGAGTGGTGTGATTAATGTATTCTATTGGCATAACAATCGATTGAGTAATTAACAAACACGCATGTATCAATAAAAAGAATAATAACACCGACAAACGTGGTAATGATAATTCGAACAACACATTATATGTGTTTGTTTGTTTTCTTCTCGGTTTTAAGGTCGGCTGATTTTGTATTTTAATCAGTTAAAATTGTTGACAAAATCGAAATGCAATGATTGTAAAATGCTCTCATTTCCAAGTTAGTTGCTGCAAAACGTAATTGTATGTACCCTTTTCACGATTTGCCTGGGGTTTTCGTGTTTTGAGCAAATTTTAATTGCTTTTTTTAGTGTTTTGTTCTCAAACCAAGTTAGTGTGAAAGTGCGATAAAAAAAGATGACCGATGTTCGTGCTTAGAAACTACCTAAATACAATTTCAGTATGTATGTTATTACTTGCAATCATCAGCAGGTACTTTTAAGTGAGAAAAAAAGTTTACCCTTACATAAAATATACATCCAAATCAGGAGAAAGAAAACACGTTCAAAATGGCCAAGTAATAAAAAATGCTTTTGGTTGAAATCAAAGTCATAACCCACTTAAAAACTACACCAAACACAAAGTGCATATGTTTTGTATGATAAAAAAAGATCCACACATATATAAAAAGCGTGAAAGGTGTATAGATCAAACAAACAAAAGACTGCACGAACGTCGGCCATATTTTGTTTCACTCTTACTGGTTTGAGAATAAAACACTAAGAAAAGCAATTAAAACCTTGATAAACACACGAACAACCCACGCAGATCGTGAAAAGGATACTTACAATTACGTTTTGCAGGAACTAACCATGTAGTTTATAATGTCTTCAACAATAAAACGCGATAAATCAGGGAGCGAAATCACATTCTACATTCTAAAACATGGGGGCTAACGTGAACGTTAATGAACGAAGTATTCCGAATGAGTGGACGAGAGATGTTTGGAACACTTCCGTCCGAGACCGATACCTTTAATTATCATCCCAGGTTTTACAAACCCAATTCCGAGTTGATATCAATAACTATTAGCTATACCTCCGATCGTCCGTATTTCAACATAGAGAGATGTAGATGATGATCTATTACAACGTCAGGCTGAAAAGACCATGACATATTTGTCAATGACTTGTTAATTGACATGCCGAACCGATCTATAACACACTATATTTGGTTAATTGGGTCCCTTATTAATCAGGTATATGACAGATCTTAAGTTGAAGCTATCATATCCTCTAGGATCAGTACCAGGGTCCCTTGCCACAGCTGATGGCAATTCAGTTATAACTTACAAAGCCAAATTGATCCACTGCTTAGAAGTACCAGTTGAGCCAGCTACACAGCGACCTACTGAATGTGTGTATGTGTGTGATAACGCAACGCCTCACAATTAGCCCTCAGTTCCTGGTACGTTTGACGATTTGGCAAAGATGGTGTTTGACATACTTACCAAAGCACATTGAGTCGACTTTTTGACAGACACTTGCGTCCCTATATCTATCAAGTATTTGTGTGCAAGAGGCAAGATGAAACCCCAACGTTCCTGTTGTCAGGACCGAAATCGAAGACTTATTATGATTTAAAGAGTTACATGAGTAATCGCGACAATACGACACAGTTAATTAATCACATTTTCAGCCGGTGGAAAACGGACAGATATGCACCAAATCTCCAAGGTCATGAAACCTACTCTGTCTTTACAAAAATGCTTACCATTGCAGATGACATATTTGTCTTTGCTGATGGTCAGGAAGATCTGTTTCATCATAGGAGGAAGCAGACATCAGAATGAATCAATCCTCACCAACATCAGAAACAATCGTGGTGCATTCTCCTGACACACACATACTGGTCCTGATTTCTAAATTTGTTTCAGTAATACAACCATATGTCATGTTTGGCACTGGAATGATTAAAAAAGGAGATGTTGAATGTGAAACAAATTGTAGAGGTTAAGGGGTGTGATATTTGCTCTTTAATACCCACACTACATTGCGTTACAAGCTGCATTACACACAGTGGCTTTGTAGGGAGAGCTGTCCCATTGAAGATGATTAAAAAGCACAGAGTTTGTGTCAATTTGGATTGCTCGAACAGCAGCATGAATGTTCGGATGATCTTCAAAAAAAGTACGGAGGTCACAAAGAGGATAGTGTGCTGCCTATATGGAAAACCTCTTTACACGGATGTCAAATGCGTTTTCGCGAAAATTCAAATGCCAAAACTAGAGATTTTTTTCCGCCTTGTCAATTTTCTATAATCATGTATTTGAACATGCACACCTTCAAGTGCTTTTGTGGCACAGTGCTGACCAACATTAACCAGACGCAGAAACAAATGAGAGAACATAAAGTTATTGAATTCGACTGGACTATTGGTGATATTGTGTCACAATAGTTGGTTGACATCATGTTCAAAGAGCCTGGCACAGAAGAAGGAAGTAATAATGGGTAGGAAGATACAGCCAACAAACTAATTGATATTGAGTTTGAAGAAAGTGATGACAATGTATGGAGGACTTATGAGCTCAAACGATGTAATATATTTCCATGAAAATGCATGCTATCTAATAGAGCTATACATTTATATTTGTTAGTAACGTAAGTAAAGTTCAATTCATTTCGTGAATATGTTGAATTTGATTATTTTGTTACATTTGATTAATATATGAATACATTAGCAGTTAAAATTGTGCATATAATTTGCTATTTTTCTTTGAATTTTGTAACGTAAATATATGGAAGAGTCGTGTAAATTATATACAAACTTCATTTCATTCAATGTTTGCCTAATTATAAACAATATATAAAGGAAAATAAAGATATATATCCATGTTTTTATTTGATATTTGATACTTAGCTGTGGTATTTAAATAATATGATGCAAACGTAACTGGTAACGTACGTAACGTTTAATACATGAGGTAACACATATTATCTTGTCATAATTTCATGTCTGTTCAAACATTGTTGTTAACATCGATGATGTTTAGAGGAATGTTGTATTAACATCTTTACAAGCTAATTGGCTGAATTTTCTAGATTTCTAGTAACACACGGAAAATTGGACAACACAATAACCAACCATTGTTCACAATATGGAAACGTATGTCTGTTATAACTAAGATGTTTAAAATAATTTTCGGATATAAAATACTTATAAATTACTTAGGTAACGTATATTACGGTAATGTAGGCTTAATAATGCAAGTATCAAAGGTATAAACATTAAGTGAAACGAAATTTTGTAGTTTTAAAAGCATAAATAATGTTCAGAATGAGTTGTTACAATCAATTATGTCTAAAGGAATGTTGCAATGAAACTTTAATAGTGTATTGGATGATTTGTTCTAATTTTCTTTAACATGCGGAAAATAGAAAATGATTTAAAAACACACAATGTGGCGGACATTACAAGAACCAAACAGTATTAACATCATGGGATCGTATGTCTGTGATATCTGTAAGGTTTGGAATACTTTTCGGATGCAACATCATTAATGTTCTTAATGTCTTACGTTAATAAACTGAATAAAACAAGGTAACGTAAATTACGGTAACGTAGGCTTAGTAATGCAGGTATCCAAGGTATAAACAGTAAGTAAAACGATTTTTTTGTATTATAATAAGCATGAATAATGAAGACAATTTAATACACAAACCCTTTCATCCATACATGTTTAGTCTTCAAAATGCAGTAAAATCAATTATTATTTTATAGGTAACGTATTCAACACCCAGTAACACGATAAAGCCCCAGTCGCCAGATGGCACACATGTTCCAAAATTCTCTACACATAATGGACTTTTAGAAAGATAGGGTGAACAAACTTCCCCCTGGGATGTGGGGGGTGGGGGGAGGATTTCTCCTGCTGGCTTACAGCCTAATATGCAAGTTTATGGAATGTACAGTCAGAACTATAACATATGTTATGTGGACCGATACGAAGCTATATAGGTCTGACTACCCAGTACATAAACTTGCATATGGATTGAAGCACCATGCATTATTAGATTATACCGAATCTGACCAAAAAATTCCAATAATGTTTTATTTTGTATTCGTGTTTTACTTCACATGGATGATCCTTAGGTATCCGTCGTCGTTAACTTTTGCTTCAAACGACTTCTCCTTAGAAGGCGCTTGGCCAATTTTGACCAAACTTCACTTGGATGATCCTTAGATGAATGCTTAAAAAATAAATAGATTTGTTAAAACTAGGTCAGCGCGACATCGAAGATAGCCGCCATTATTATATATGGTCGAAACCTTAAAAAATCTTCTTCTCAAGAACCGCTGGACAGATTTCGAGTTTTAGCTCTACTGATCCAAGGTCAGATCAACGATCGGCAGAGCTTATGCCGTGGTGCGAAGACCGTCGTCCGTCGTCTGTCTGTCTGTTCGTCTGTAAACTTTGTTTTGTAGCGACTACTACTCTGAAACTACTGGATGGATGTTCATGAAACTTTACAAAAATGTTGCCCATAAGCTCTAGTTGATTCTAGCAAAATTGATGTGAAATCTAAGATGGCCTCCAAAGCTAAAAATAGATTTTTTAAGGAAAGGTTTGTAGCGACTACTCCTTGAAAACTATAAGCGATATTGATACGGGACTTTTTCTAAAATGATCAGCATGACTGGATGTTGCTGGATGTTGGTCTTTGTTGAAAATCGTTTTGATTTGACGTTAAACATGGCTGCCAGCGACCATCTTTGTTTACAAAGAGTTATGTAGTAAAAACGTGTAGGACTACTTCTACAAAACTGCTTGACTTCACAGTAATATTGCTCTTGATGTCCAATTGATCCTAACAAAATTTCAGGTCAGCTGGAAATTCAAGATGACCGCCACGGCTAAAAATAGATTTTTAAAAAACATGTTTAATTTGTAGCGACTACTTCTTGAAAACTGAGGGCCCTCCTTCAATATTGGGGGAATGGGGCCAGGGCCCCAAGGAAGGGGAATTTTGCGTTGTTTTTATATCAAAGGGGAGTTTCTAAGAAACACAAATTAGTGTGTTTTTTTATTATTTAAGTGGCACCAAGAATGTACCATTCCAAATTACAAAACGTATGCTGTTTTCCTGTATAGGAGTTTAAACTTTTCTAATAAAAATAAAAGTTTTAATTAAAACAGAAAAGGGGAAAATATAAACTTTTAGGGGAGGGGAATGGGGCCGAAAAATGGCCGATCGAGGGCCCTGAAACTAAAAGTGATATAGATATGGAAGCATTTCAAAAAATGTCAGCATGACATGATGTTGATCCTTGTCGAAAATATGTTTGAATTCGACATTAAAGATGGCCGCTAGCGGCCATCTTTGTTTACATAGAGTTATATAATGAAAACTTGTAGAGACTACTCCTCTGAAACTACAAGACGGATTTTCATGAAACTTGACAGGAATGTTGGTCGTGATGTCTTATTGATTCTGGCAAAATTTCAGGTCAGCCAGAATTTCAAGATGACCGCCACGGTTAAAAGTTTGTTAAAAAACAAGTTTGTAGCGACTAGTTGTCACTATAGTAACTTCTTGAAAACTATAAGCGATATTGATATGGGACTTTTTCTAAAATGATCTGCATGACATGATGTTGAGCCTTGCCGAAAATTATTTTGATTTGACATTAAACATGGCTGCCAGCTGCCATCTTTTTTACATAGAGTTATACAATAAAAAAAGGTAGCAACTACTCCTATGAAACTTCTTGACAGATTTTCATGAAACTTGAATGTTGCTCTTGATGTCTAGTTGATCCTAGCAAAATTTCAGACCGTTCAGATATTCATGATGGCCGCCACGGGTAAAAATACATTTTAAATAACAAATTTGTTGCGACTACTTCCTGAAAACTATAAGTGATAATAATATGGGACATTTTCTAAAATTATCAGCATGACATGATATTGGTCCTTGTTGAAATTTATTTTTGATTCGACATTAAACATGGCAGCCGCGGCCATCTTTGTTTATAATAATAACGTCATACAGTTATATAACAAAAACTTGTAACAACTACTCCTCTGAAACTACTTGACAGATTTTCATGAAACTTCACAGGAATGCTGATCTAGCTATCCAAAACCTATCAAAAACCGATCAGTAGAGCTTCAAGGTCATTGACCTCTTGTTCTTTTAAAATGTTTACCAACACCTAGACTATCGAGTATGTTCAATGAAGTCCCCGGGATCAAAAATGGCCGTGCCCATGTGGTCCAAAGTTTGTTTATTGAGATTTTGCATGTTTTTTCATAGACTTACATCTCTGAAACTAAAAGGCAGAGATCCAAGATGGCCGCAATAGAAAAATCTTTAAATTACTTCTTATACACCATGTACAATGGGAAGCTAAGGCCGTGGATTCAAATCAAAAATGGAATTTTTTGTTGATGTTTTTTTAATTTTTATTATCGTTTCCTGTTTAGATGCGTTGTTTTATTTTGTTTATTTTTTCTAAAGTTTGTATTTATAAAAATGTTGCATGTTTAACATCTTAGCTTTATATAGGGAAAATTTAACAAATCTTCTTCGTTGAAACTGCAAGAGCCGGATGTTTATTAGTTTGCGTTTGCTAAAGGTTTATGGTCCTCTACCAAATTTGTTCAAATGGTGGCCCTTGCGTCACATTTGGCCTCGCCCTAGGGGTCAAATGTTTTATACATAGACTTGTATTGGGAAATACTTTAAAAAATATTCTTCTTAAACTACAAGAGCGAGAGGTTTACTATCTTGCATTTATCATAAGCTTATCGTCCTCTACCAAGCTTGTTTAAATGGTGATCCTGGAGTCACATTTGGCCATGCCCCAGGCGTCACATGTTTTACATAGACTAATATAGGGATAATCTTCATACAAAGGTCTTCTTAGAAATAGCTTGGTACATGTTGACATGGATGATCCTTAGCTGAATGTTTTTTCAGATTTGTTAAAATAAGTTGAACGTGACATCCAAAATGGCCACCATAGAAAATCCTTTGAATTATTTCTTGTACACTTGAAAAGCTAGGGCCGTGGGTTCAAATCCCACTGGAAGTAAACTTTTTTTTTCTTCTTAATTCTTCATTTTTGTTATTGTTTTCTGTTTGGATTTGTTTTTTCTTGTGTTATTTTTTTCTAAAGTTTGTATATAAAGATGTTGCATGTTTTATATAGACTTTGATGTTTGTCTATGATCTTTCTTGTCGTGCCCTTAATGGCTTATTCTCTTACTGCTCTGGCTTCTGCCAATTCATGGAGTACCTTCATTGTGGCTTTCTAGGCGATTGTTTTTTTGTATTATTTTTATACGAGCATATTTGTGTTTTACTTATATTGCCTATTGGTGCTGCCTTGTTGGTTAGAGATTAGATCATGGCGGGGATTTCTTTATTTACACTGTCCTGTTTTAATGGGATGAAAGTAGGGTAAGTGTGAGGTTTGGTGCACCCTAGAACCGGTTTAAACCACCAGTGGCCTACTTTGCCACTGACCGTTCCAAGGCGGTAGCCCTATTGTCAACCCTTTTGTGTTTGTGATGTCGTTTACTTTTATTATTACTTTTGCCTTCTTGTTTGTCTGTTTGCATGTTTGTTTCTGTGTTTTGTGGTTGACTGTCCTCCTTGAATGCTACTTTCCCTGTCCGATCTTTTTATATTTCTTTATATAGGGAAAACTTAAAAAATATTCTTTTAAATTGTTAGCCTGGAGTTAAAATGGGTTTAAAGTTTGGTTGAGGTGTTGTTATGTTTCGCACTTGTAAAAGGGTATTTAAAGGAATTTAATGATGAAACCCCTTGATAGTGCATCCACATTCCCTCTGTTCTCTTGTTCTTTATTATTATTAATGATCGCTAGCTGCTGACAAGTCTATCAAGTTTGCTAATTTTAAAGTCTCCCTGGGGTCAAATATGGCTGCATCCTCTGGGTCCAAAGTTGGTATATAGAGTTGTTGCATATGTTTACTTAAAAACATCTTCAATCAGCATTTGCGAGAGGAAGATTTCATCATTGCAAAGATCCTCAGGTGATTGCTTGCTTTAGTTAGTTGTATTTGTTTTTCACACGTCCGAGAACATCAGTTGTTCTGCCCATTTCATTAAAAAATATCTGGAGGAGTTAAACCACAATCACAATATCCAGTAATCAGGCGACCATATTGGATCCGAGTGGATTTAGTTTCAAATGACTTCATTAGACATTTTGGACTCTGAAAACAAAATAGCCATATTAGCTTTTAAAATAAATTGTATGACTTTTTGATTTGACAATAGTGACAATTTTGACTAAAATTCGGTTAAATCAGTATAAAAAAGCCAGTAATCACTGAGACGATGCCTAAAAAACAACAGGGTTGTGACTAAATGGTTCAAATCACATATTTCTGATGTACTTCAACCCTTTTTTATGCATGTAGTATGTGAATTATTAGGTGTAGAAATCACACTTAATAATGATCTTAAATAACAATCTTAACATTATATAACTTACATTACGACAAGTAAATTGATGTACAACTAAACTTTATTCATCATATATAAAATAGGCAGTGTACCTTTAAAATAAACCTATAAGCAAATTAATACAAATCACTGCTTCAATGCACATCACTATAAACTGACCACACAAGTGACCAATCAGATCATTGCTTACCTGAAATGCATTTTCCCGCTTTCTGTCTTTGTGTCAGATCTTGGAAAAACACATTAGAGTCAACATGAGTTTTCTTGAAAGTTGTATTGAAGGTATTGTTTCCCTCTTTTTCTATTGATAATTCTGAGATTTTCTGGAGTTGTCTTGGATTGAATTGGATTGTTTCAATCTAGTTATTTATTTTAACATTTTGCAGAACTAATCAAATGCATGCACTTTTAATTTGCAGTGAGCAGATTGTGAGAATTGACAAAGCCATGCATGTACAAGGCCTCTAGAGCCAAACTCTAGGTATGTTATGAATGTACCATTCCAAATTACAAAACGTATGCTGTTTTCCTTTATAGGAGTTGAAACTTTTCTAATAAAAATAAAAGTTTTAATTAAAACAGAAAAGGAAAAAATATATACTTTTGGGGGAGGGGAATGGGGCCGAAAAATGGCCGATCGAGGGCCCTGAAACTAGAAGTGATTTAGATATGGAATCATTTCAAAAAATTTCAGCATGACATGACGTTGATCCTTGTCGAAAATAATTTTGAGTTCGACATTGCTATAGCATTGTAAATTGTAAACATATTTGTATGTATATTAATATTGTATTAAGCTCTGACAAATATTACTCTAGGAAATATATCAGCATCTCTGTATTTAGTAAATATATGAGTGGATCAATTGCGAGAGGAATTTAGCAATGTTTGACTAAATTATGTTACTGCAAAGTTGACATGTATTATTGTTAATATGTTAAATATATGTAATCCTACTTATTATTATATGTATGTATTTTCAGGAATAAATAAATATAGTACGGAGCAATGTACAGAGTGAATTAATATAATAAACTATTTATAAACTTATACTGGACTATTAGTATAACCTATTATACCCACATAAATAGCCAAGATATAACATGCACAGCGACAAAATTGGAACTGGCACGTAGTATTACTCTCATTATTTACGCCCGTTCATTTTTCATTTAAGTCCAATTTTATGCGACTGACAATTAATCGAGAGTTATTCGTTTCCCAGGGACACAGTTTCTAGTTCAACATCAAAGTTCTTATTCTCCAAGCTAAGGTATTTTTAAAGACCATTTTGAAGGTTGATACGTTGTTAATGAAGGCTTGACTTGTTATACTAGTTTCGTAAAGGTTTGTACTCGTCACTAACGTAATGACTCGCAGTTTGAGTTCGCATTTTTATACCTATGCTTGATGCTAGCACAAATATTTGCCGACCATGAAATAGTAGGCATAGTTTTGCCATAAGAAAATGTATTTGCTGTTGACAGCGATTTTTTTCTGTGGAGGCAAACATTTTGTGTACCTTTGCATAATGGTGTATCACTGGTAATTTTGTCAAGGTTTTTGACAAGAAATATTTATTTGGTTGGGTTGGCTTTATGCAGCATTTGGATAAATTCATTATTTATCAATAGAAGTATTCTTCACATTAGTTGAGTACAGGTTGTACTCTCAGTTACCAAAAGAGGTGTGTTTTATCTTAATTTGAAACTTTAAATTTTGAAATACATTCTTTTTTTAAAAGGAATAAATGCCTTGAGATATATTAATGAAATTTAGCTGGGATATTAAGGGTATTGTGGGGCTTATGCATGAGTATTGTTTCGCTCGGATACAATATATCACGGCCTGTTTTCCTTTCTGTCTTTGACTTCTAAACTTTTTTAAATTTATTTTATAGTTTTCTCAAGTCTCTGATTGATGGAGTTAAAGTAGCTATCCAGTCAGCAACCGCAACATAATTACAACATTTCTTAACCTACTGACAATGAGGTATATAACTTACATATTTTGAGAATCAAAACTCTATAGACACAATATGAACTGCTTTAACTGGCCGGGCCAGACTCCAAACTGGAGCGTTGAATTACGAGACCATTCCTTTTACGCATACCGTTATTCAATCATGGGTATTTTAAGAACCTGTGAACAATCATAAACTTTTAATCGGCACATATACATTATTATAGTACCTGAACCTGGATAGAGTTTTGATGAATGGTTTTGAAGTGTAATTTTGCCGTAATTTGGCGGGTTGATGTCTTTAAATGTATGTAACTTGGGGAATGGCTCTTTATTATCATTAAAGCCAAACACAGACAAATTAATAAATTTAAAATGTGTTTGTTACTAAGTCTGAGATTCAAAGAACTGAACCTCTTATATGCTTTACTTAGGCATAATTATCCCTTTTTATGGTGTGGATTCGAAAATCGAGTGATAAAGACCTGAGATGTTTTTACAAAATTTAGCATTTATTTTAGAGCAATACAGGATTTGTGCACACACTAAATAATTTTGAATTCCTTAATGTGTTAGATTCAACTATGTTTCAAATTTCTGTTCTTTTTGAAGAAAAAGCTTAATAATGTTGTTTTTTGTTCTTTCTTCTTTATATATTTTTTAAATTAAAACAAACAATTGATCTCAGCTGATGAGTGCAGACAATAAACAATTTAATATCTGTAATTGTTGAATTGATAACATGATCCAGGGCCCTATATATAAATTTTCATTCCAGCATGACCTCACCAGTGGCATATGATTCGATACCCCATGATGTCAATCACTGGCACTTGGTACTGCTCAATTAGTGGTTTATGGTGTGTCCCAGTTATGTAATCAGCTTATTAGTTGTAAAATTCATGACACACTTCTGTGTAACCACAGGCGTTGAAGGGGTTCACAAAGGGTAATTGATAAGACACAACTATATTTAATATAGTAGAGGATATTAGGCAATAAGAAAAACACTTGAATTAATTTTATATAATACATGAATAAACTATTTAATAAATAGACCACCTGATGCAAGTATATATTTTATATCTTTTTGTATATTTTACTTGGCTTACCCTACAATTTGTGATCAAGTTGTAGTTTTTGATTATGATATGCCATGACTTTTAAAGGTACCACCATAGTTAGTTAATCCAATAAAATTGATAATTTACGTTCAAATAAAAGCTAATGCATATTTTCAAGTTACCTTATTTTACCAAATTGTTTACATTTCAATTAATGTTATTCTACAAATATTTTAAATGTATTAGTGGTTGAAAATAATCAAAATTAGTTCAACTTACAGCAAATATGCAAGTTAGATAAATGCAGAAAAACTATTCTGCATTTAAACAAAATTAAGATTGCCATGTGTCCCTTTTTTATTTAAAAATTACCTTCAGCTTTCATAATTTAAAAAATCTTTTTTGTTTTCGGTTGTACTGGTTAATACAGAATTTATCTATTTACTTAATACCAATAAACTTGATCAATGTGGAATTAAAACAATTAGGAACAACAACATGATTATGGAATTTGAGTGATCTTTAGTTTCAATACAGTTTGTCATTGTCCTTTTTTAAAATTAATTCATAGTGGTCTTTTTCTATTATTTATTTTTGATATTCCACCCAATGCAACATTGTACATATGCATTGATAAAAAGAAGAAGTCAAAACTTAATTTTCACAAAACTAATTTAATTGTCGATAAAATCATTTAGAAACCAATCAAATTACTCTGTTTTGCAGAAAATATGTAGTTTTATGTTAGAATATACAACTTTACATGTCGGTGTATTAAAGAGAATTTATGGTAGACAATAAGAAAGGACTTATGGTAGACTATATACAACACAATGCCAGAAAGCATCAGTTGATAAACTATTGTATTTCAAAAGTATTACACATAGATTGACAATAGTGCGGCAATTTCCAAGTTTCTCCTTTCATATGTATTTTTTTTACTATTATGCTCATCATTAATAACACTCTTTCAATATAACATAGATCAGAATATTGTACTATTCCATTTTTGAAAGATGCAGCATGCACATGAAATCCCATAAAATAATGCAATAAATGCAATAAAGAAGTGAAAATATGTTCTGGATACAACTTACATATAGTAAATAACATAGTTCTATAAATAGTTGACTATTGATTTATAATATAAACCCCATCTTCTATATATGTAGTAAATTATGAAATGAAGCTTGATTAAACAATAGATTATTTGAATGTAAAATACTGGGATTTACTTTTATCTATGTTTTTTAACACTCTTCAATTTGAATTGAATTGCATGTTGTTTAACTTCTCATCAGCACATTAAAGGTCATTTAGAGCTGCCCAAGATACAGGGGAGGGATGTGTACGAATCGAGGAACCAGTCCTACTCTAAGTTACTATTGAATAGATTTCTATGGTTCTTTAACATGCTCTGAGGATAAATTCTGATAGACGGGAAAGTCCGGTTTGCATACCTACCCACTTCATGTTCATTTTGTCTTTTTTTTATCATGCTAATTCAAGGTCTTCTTCATGACACCGCATATGCAAAAGTGGAAACGTGGCTCCATCGAAAATGGAGTGTCTACAACAGAATGTGCAGAAAATCTGCAGTTCTGCAGGTTAGAAGATTCTAGGCCCATTCTCCATATTTTTACCTAGACGTAAATGGAGGATGAGCCTGGCATGTTCATTCCTGTTTGGCGCAATATAACATTTCTTATCTTGGTGCACCATAAATCCCAATTCAGTTCAATTCAATTCCAAAAGCACACCGATGAAACTCTTTAGTGGCGCCAGTGAGGCTTGAAACTGGATCCACAGATTTCAAGTCCACCGTGCTATCCACTGCGCCACAACAGTCCTTAACTTGAACGTTTTGGGTGATTTAAGCCGCCAGTTTGGTTAGCTGAGTTAATACCGGCTACTTTTAGACAAATTAGTCCCCAATTACAACAACGAAAATAACACTTATTATTATAAATTACCTGCCTAATTTTGAAACTTTCCCTTTACTCAAAAAGAAGGGAAAGTCCTTTTTTAGTTGACTATTGATTTATAATATAAACCCCATCTTCTATATATGTAGTAAATTATGAAATGGAGCTTGATTAAACAATAGATTATTTGAATGTAAATTACTGGGATTTAATTTTATCTATGGTTTTTAACACTCTTCAATTTGAATTGAATTGCATGTTATTTAACTTCTCATCAGCACATTAAAGGTCATTTAGAGCTGCCCCAGATAAAGGGGAGGGATATGTACGAATCCTGGAACCAGTCCTACTCTTAGTTACTATTGAATAGATTTCTATGGTTCTTTAACATGCTCTGACGATAAATTATGATAGACGGGAAAGTCCGGTTTGCATACCAACTTCATGTTCATTTTGTCATTTGTTTATTAAAAAATATATATAGAAATAAGACACGCACAGTGTCTACTGTAAATGTATGCTTTTGTGCAGTAACAGGCGGTGATACACTATAATTCTTAGTTATTCACCCTTTTGCCATTATGAAATCTCACTCTCAATTTTCAACGGATTTCGAGCTCAGTGGCGTATCAAATCTCGCTCTCAATTTTCACGGGATTTCGAGCTCAAGGGATGGGGAGACTCGAAGATCAAAGTTACTCAAAGATTGATTTTCTTCAGTTGTTTTCTTAAATCTTTGTTTATCTGCAGGAAAGGGTGTATAATGTGACATCATATACACAATTTGGCCATTGCGGGTGTAACCATGTATGATTTCGTTCCTAGGTTGGTGTTTGGTTGTTCGCATTGTTTGACATTTGGAAACATTAAACTTCATCATCCACTCCCTCTCCCATATTGCCAGCTTGTCGAGGTCCTGTTGCAAAAATGAGATATATAGTCCTATAGAAACCACATGCACCTACCTCCCTTGGTCGGGGTTTCAGTAGGTGGAATCATAGAGTCCCAAGAGGTTGTCCAGTCATCGCACAAGAGAAAACTGAAGCGCAGTGTCATAGCAATCCAATTTTAGTCTGTTCAAAAGCTCGTCAAGAGCTTATGTTGTATTGTTTATATGTCTGGCCGACTCAAAATAAAGCTTATCATATCTTATCTTAATCCTGACCATTGCATGTTTCTGTATAGGTCTCAGACGTCAGCAAACAGGCGAACTGATGATTTGATGTCAAGATTAACAATAGGATTGGACAGGAACAGAGCCCTGTGGTACGCCAGATAATACTGGGACACTATCTGGTGATTCCCCATCCAAGACTACCCGTTGGGTACGACCAGAGTGCCATGCCTATAACCAAGCCCTTGTGTTACCTTGGATCCCATAGTACTCTAGATTGTAAAGGAGTCTTCCGTGAGGTACCTAATCGAAAGCCTTAGCAAAGTTCAGAATTATGAGATCTGTCTGTTTATGTCTTCGATTAATCGTACCATCTAGGTTGGAGACCAAATCGTCTGTTATAAACATAGTGCTTTGTATGCCAACAATGGCCCGAAATTGGAAAATAAAAATATTCTATTCTAGTATATTCTATTCACCGAGAATCAAAAAGGAGGCTTCCCGCTTTAAGGCAAGTTATTCGTAAGTCAGCCATAAAATATCTCAACTTACAAAGTTACAGAAGATGGCATACATTGTTATAATGAGGAATAGATACCTAAATGATGTATGGATAAAACGAGATCGGTAAGGAATTACAACTTTACTGTATACTTGAGAAAATGGCGATGCAAACTGAAATGTTTGGAACTGGACATTTAACGGTCACATGTTTTAAATTCAACTGAGTTAAATAACGAATTATGGCTAAAATACCGATTAACATAAAAAGTTACTATTATAAATCCATTACTAGAGACGTATATAATCTAATCAGACCGCAAATGCAATGTAAATACGCCAGGCTAAGAAAATGAGTATTGCCTATTGGAACGGAGAATCTTACACTATGGGGGTTGTCCCAAACTATGGAATGTAAACAACATGAACTTCAGATTTGATAAAAGGTAAAATGTTTATTTTCTGTTTGTTTATATGGTGTTTTACGTCATTTCCAAAACATGCAAGGTCATATATGACGGTTGAATTTTTTGGTGGAGGCAGACCCCCGCTTTTTTCTGGGTAGAACCAGTACTGTACATCTCCCGCGATCCGTATGAATCGACACTTCCTCACTTACAAGTCGAGCGCCCAGTGGGATTCGAACCAGCAGCGGTGAGAGGCGAAGGTTTACAATGCAATGTCGTTTACCATTCGGCCAAGGAGATGCTGAAAATGTGAGATGCGCTTTACATTTAATATGCATGTAGTAACCCAATGTCAATGCAGTAGCATTAAAACCGGCCTCGGGGGAACAACAAAGCTGCAACTCATGTATAATGGTTAAATTGCGTACATAGTTAGATGCCCTGATCTGACGTGCCTGTCAAAAAGACGTGCCTGTCAAAAATGCAAACAATTTTCTGATGTAAATTTTATTTCGAAGAACATGCATTTACAACTTGTTCGTATTAACTAACTGAAACATACCAAAATATCGACCACAAGCTGATAAAAACCTTACACAAAGTGGTCTGCTTGACCTTGGTCCAGCTGGATGGTACCGACATTCATATTTACCCTGAAACTGAGGTCATCTGGTCATACATTTGGTTGCCTCTAACTAGAATCATTAATGAAAAAATGAGAAAGTAACTGTTTTTTCAGATGAGATTGACCCATTGGAACGGTCAGTTTACATCGTTTCTATTGTTGTCTTTTGCATTGTTTTGTTGTTTTGTTACAAAAATCTAGATTTTTTCATTTGTTATTGCCAAACATATACACATTTTAACATAGGTGCGTAGGCATTAAAACCAAATTTTTGCATCAGAATAACGAATTGACGATAGAAGAGGATACAGCCGAATGAAAATATAATTGCTTCCTATGCAATGCACTGCAGTTGAATTTCGACATATACAGTATTAATGATTTTGCAAGCGAAAAGTGACTACTGTGGAATCATTTTATTTCGTGGGCATTAAATTTCGAGGTTCTTTCCAAAAACGCAACTTCGAGGGGTCATAAATTCGCACATTTTTGATTTTTGGAAAAAAACACAAATATAAAACAAAAAAGCAAAACAAACATCTGTAAATTTGTCCCTGTTATCCAAGTGGAAAAATTTCTGGTAGACCTGTATGGCGATTACGTCACACATTTATTGTCGCATGTCAAATTGCCCAATCAACTATGGCCACCAGTGAAAATGTACAGCGAAATAACAGTGAATTGTTACTGAAAGAATTGGGCAAAATAACAGTGAAATATCTGAAATAACTGAAATTTTGGTGAAATTTCACTGAAATTTTAGTGAAAGTTCACTGAAATCTTGGTGAAATTTCACTAAATTTCGGTGAAATTTCACTGAAAGAATTAAGCAAAATAAAAGTGAAATCTCGATGAATTTCACTAAAATTAAGTGAAATTTCACTAAACTTTCGGTGGAATTTCACTGAAAGAAATGGACAAAATAAAAGTGAGTTTCAGTGAAATTTTGGTAGAATTTCACCAGAATTGGTCAAAAAAACAGTGAAATCTCCGTGAAATTTCACCAAAATTGCAATGACATTTCAATGAACAATACAATAGTTCAAGAACAATTCACAAATGTATAATGTTCAGTATACATCACTTAGACGACCTGCATGATCATACTTGGTGAAATCTTGCATATGATACTGAATCAAATAGTATCTGCAGTACTGAAACCCATTTTTCTATCAACAACAAAAAAAACAAGGTAAAATCCGCGAAAACATATGACAATAGGGATTTGGTTTTAAAATACTGTTTCCACTGTCTACATTTAGAAATTTCCTCTTTCAAATACAACTATTACATATATAAGATGCTTTGATACAATAAGTAATGTAAGTGTAGTCACAAAACACTTTTACTCATTAAATGGTGCAAGGAAAAACTATAGTTGTTGCAATTTCCTGCCAAAAATTCAAAAGAGTGTGCATTTTATTTGCACTTTTGTCAGAATCACTTTGCATTTTATTTTCTCCTAAACTAATCAATTTATCTTCATATAAAACTATACATAAGGTAGCGGTCCTGTGGTGTATTTTGATATAAAACAACACAAACTGCCAATTATACATTTGAAAAAACTTTAAAATTGTTGAGGTGTTTTTACCAAACTTCACCAGAATATTCCTTATATGCATCTTACATTAGTGCCCAATTATTGGTCGCTGTGACCTACTTTCGCCAAAATACATGACAGGTCTCCGATTCGACATGCGTATCTCGCTTCTTTCGTGCATTATTTTCAGTAAACTTCACCAAAATGTTCCATTTATACATCTTACATTATGTGTGAAATTTTGGGTTGCTATGACCTACTTTCACTGCAATATATGTTATGCCCGGTCTCCGATACAACATGCATATCTCGATTCTTTCTTGCAGGATTTTCACCAAACTTCACCAGAATGTTCCTTATATGCATCTCACATCATGTGAAACATTTTGTTCGAGGGGGCTATATAGGAATCACTTTGTCCCGTCCTGTCCTGTCCAGTCCTGTCCTGTCATGTCCTGTCCCGTCCCGAATCATATTCCATACATTTACATGAAAAGTATTTCTTTGATCAAATTCATTCTTTGTACACAGTTTGTGTATCGTCATTAGAAGATGTCATGTTCCAAGGGGCATATCTCTGCTATGATTAATTGCATACAAAAGCCTTGAACACTTAGTTTTTTGTTCCAAATTGTCCCAATATGCACTATATAGAATTATTCCAAAAGTGTTTTATGCATGAAAAGTATTTCTTGTATGAAGTTCATACTTTGTACACTTGTGTATCATCATTCATAACTTTCACATCCTTTCATTAGTTACAAATTTCCGAGATGTTGAGATATTCAGTAGGTGAAAATAAAAGGGTTTACTCGGATTTTATCCTCAATCACTATATGAAAAATGAAAATATTAGACCATACTTTAAATTATATGTATCCTTATTAGTGTTTTAAAATCAGACAGCACCAAAAGAAGATACATAGATGTACCCAAAAAATAAGGCTTTTAATATAATTATCACTACAAACTAGTTTTATAAAGGGCTAAAGTCAGTTGAGCACCAAAGATAACCACCGAGTTTACCCCCTAACAGAATGTGGAGGTTATTTATTTTATTGATCACTGATTGGTCAAATTAATTTGATGATGGCATGTGAAAGTTATGAATTAAAAACTGTTATGTTCCAAGGGGCATAGCTCTGCTATGATTAATTGCATAAGTATGCTGCTTGTACATTTGCACTAAGCACTATATAGAATTATTCCAAAAGTATTTCATGCATGAAAAGTATTTCTTGCATGAAATTCATACTTTGTACACTTGTGTATCATCATTAAAAGCTGTTATGTGCCAAGGGGCATAGCTCTGCCATGATTAATGCATAAGTATTTCATGCTGGCATTGATACTTGGTCCATTATCATACTCTTTGGTATACATACATATGTATAATGTAATTGTTCTGTATTATACCCTATTAAATGCAACGCCTCTGTCACAGAATTATCTGCACTTTGATGTGGGTTTTAACACTTTGTACACTTCTACATAATAAATACTTTGATGGGTGTTATAGCAGTCAAGATAAATATAACATGTATTTCTCAGACAGGAACCTTGATGGGGTTATGAACCACCTTCAGTGATAACTCTAGTTAAATTAAGTATTAAGTGTGTCGGAAAAAAATATTGTACTATTGACATTGATGTTGGTCATTTAAATTTCTGGACTACTACACCATGGGGCTCGACACCTTCTAGTTTGACCTCCGCATTCAAAGAGAAGGTGTTTACTTTCAGTTTGGAAAATATGTTTGTAAAAAAGCTGGTCTCTACATCATCTAAGGCCCATTGGTGTGTTGCACTGGGTATAACTGATACTACATCGTGTGCATTATATGGCCAGCATAAATAAGATTAGATATGGATATATCACAATTAACACAGCAATAAGGGAGCATGTTCACATTATAATAAAAAACATATTACAAGTGAACATTTTAAATGTGAAGTTGGTCCTAAGCAAAATTCGTTTTGATTCTTTTTTTTTAACGTAGTTGTATAGTATTACATTTTAAAATGAATGCCTTAAATTAGGGGACACTATTAGATCTTTATATAAGTTGTTACCATTAGGTCAGCACTATGTTTTTCTACTTTTACTTTCGTTACTAATCAGCAAGCTTATTTTCTCTGTGTTGGAAATTATTAACATGGCTTAGGACTAAATCAGACTGATATGTGGTTATTATTCTGACAATATTGTTGTGATGCTAATTCTTCGAATAATTATCGAAGTTAGTCAAACTACATTCCATCAATGATCTGGGAGTGACACGAGTCAAGATGACCTTGCTCCAAAACAGTTATATGCCTTTTCCATCGTTGATCATTGACCAGATCTCGACTTGCTTAATTAGTAGTTCTTACTTACTTACATACTTACTTAATGACTTAATTGGTTACTTACATACCTACTTACTGAATTACTTAACTAATTAAATACGTAATTACTTACTTACTTACATTACTTACTTACTAACATACTTACTTCTTACATACTTACTTACATACGTATACACTTATTCTTAATTACATACTTACTAAATTAACTATTTACTTAATTACGTGCTTAATTACATACTTATATACTTACTTGCTTACCTAATTACTTTATTACAGACTTACTCATATACATACTTACATACTTACTTACATAATAACTTATTTACTTAATTACATTCTTATATAGTTACATATTTACTTTCTTACTTACTTAATTACATACTTAATTTCTGAATTACATACTTGCATATATACTTACTGATATACCTAATTACATTCCTATATAGTTACGTACTTACTTCCTTAATTACATACATACGAGAGTGATTAACTTGAGACGAGCTTAGTTTAATGTCGCCGCTGACATTGATGACAGAAATTTTCACAGTTGGACATAGCGAGTAGACAATAAACAGTTGATTGATTGACGTGACCAGAAAATCAGTAAGTTGACGAATCAGCCGCCATTCAAACTTCCCAAACATTTTTGAGTATAGCAAGTAATCCTAATTTTCCTCATATCTTACAAATGAAGTTTTACAATGATTATATTGAAGCCGTAGGAATTATTTACATTTCAGTATCGTCTGTTCTTCTCACAGTTTATTATATATGCAACTGGCGGGTCCAGAAAAAAGGCCAATAGCTTTTAATTACTTAGTGTATCGTAAACTGAATAAATTAATAAACAATTCAGACCCTTGCATAGAACAATACATTTAAGAAACCTTCCTTAGATACTAACAATAATGTTTACATGGCCGATATCATATAAATTATTATGCCTCGTCGATATCATTTTCATATATTCTTTTGGGAAACGACGATACTTAAACAGCAGCGCGTGGTCGTTATCAATGATTATTAACTTTTTCTGAAAATGTTTTAGGGGTAATCTACAAATATGGATTAAAGAATCGAACAGGAAAAGTATTATTCAAAGATGACAGTCAACCACAAACACACACAGAAACAAAGAACAACATTACAAAAGAATACAACATTACAAATGAATAAAAGGTCAAATACGCACAAGTCTCTTCCAAGAACCTTATACTCCTTGATTCAGCAATCTGTTCTGGGTGCCGTGCCGTTTTCCAAATCAAAATTGACACAAAATGTATTGAGTAATTCAGATTATTCTTACCTGAAGCGAGGCCAAAACGACGTGGTCTATCATAAACAACCACGTGACTTTTTTTATTCCCTGCAGTGTACAATCCAATTGCATACTTGAAGAAGGAAATTCGACGGGAATATGAAAATATTTCGACACATCCGGAATTTCACTTTAAGCGATTTCGCCATAGCGAGTTTTAACCGTACTTATATACATGTTTACTTACTTAATTACTTAATTACTAAATAACATACTTATATACTTACTTCCTTACTTAATTACATCCGTATATACTTACTGCTTAAACCTTAACCTTTAACTGTTAACATGTAACCTATTATTTTAAGACTTTCTTGTATAAATATGTAGGGATGAATACACTTGAAAACAACTCATGTTCAATACATTTTTAACCAGTTCCCTTCGGAACTTACCATTGTTACAACAGGTTAACCATTTCATTATTTCATGTTTGGAATAGTTTGACCACAAGAGGACGACTTACGAAGGTTGGAGGTTCATTTTATCGAGTTTAACTTATTTACTTATTCAGCCTAGCCCTCGATAATATAATACATTTTTATATCCGAGTCCGTACCAGACAAGACTTCTTTTTATTTGTTCATGGCATTGTCCATACCAGACAGGACAAACGTATTCATAGTCCATACCAGACAGGACATATTAAGGACGTATTACTTTTATGGGCTGTTTCATCATGTTTTCAAAAGGGAGCTACGCACTAGATCTTCCTTTGAAATAGTATTTCGGGCAGAACCCTGACCCCTATTTAAATAACATAACCATATTTGTCGATGAAACCTAATTAATGTTATACTAGTAAATTTGTTTATTAAATCATATTAAATCATAGGAAATCATCGTATCAGTATAACCCAGAGGCGCCTTAAGTGTGACTATTCGCTCTGATTTATCAAATACAAATTGTAACTTATTACCATTTTTCATCCCGAGAGTATAGTTATATATATAACGTCATAACGAGACAATGCTTCATTGATTTAAATGAACCTCCAATATTCGGGTTTAGAATTTCCGATTGCGACATTAATAGATACAATTGATAATCAGTTGCTCAGTATTACCATGGATATACAAGCACCGTGGATTTGAAACTGCCGTATGCCCCATGTTAATTCTCGACTTATCCGCCGAATGCCGAATAAGATGGTTCCCTGATTACTCTGCGATAAACAACAGGGTACCAGTCAGGGTAAGAGGTGCGCGGCGGCCATTTTGACGCAATCGATTATCCTGAAATGAGTTGATGCTGACCTAAAAATGAATTATTAACATACTACTACTACTACTATTACTACACGATCTATTTCAAGTATCGAGCTACGTTATTTAAATCTGCTTGTATTGCTTTTAATTTATTGAAGAAATGATGGAATTCATAATATAACTTAGATTTTAAACGGCGAAAATACACTCGATAGCTGTGTTGATTTTCTTTTTCTACAGTTGTTGAATCGAGAATGTACATTTCTAGAAATTTAACTCCTCTTTCATTTACGGTACAATATCCAAAGTCATTATGCCGTTGTATTGCCATTATTATGTAGATCTGCTTGGAGACCTTGGATTTCTGTATAGCCTTTGATTTGTTCTCAAATTATTCAGTTGAAATTGATTGAAATTCATAAATAAATTCGCAAGTATATTTCATAAAAATGTATACACATTCTATGAAGTCAATCTCCGGTTTTATTTATCGTTTGATATTTAAAATAATTATGCCTTTGCATTGCCATTATTGTGTAGATCTGGTTGGAGGACTTGGATTTCTGTATAGCCTTTGTTTTGTTCTCAAATTACGCAGTTGAAATTGGTAGGAAATTCATCAATAAAACCGCGAGTATATTTCATAAAACTGTATACACCTTCTAAGAAGTCAAACTCCTGTTTTATTTATGGTTCGATATTCAAAATAATTATTCCTTTGTATTGCCACTATTGTGTATGTAGATCTGGTTTCAGGCCTTGGATTTCTGTTTAGCCAAAAGAAACAAATCGGCAACGATATATATATATTTATTTAAAATATTGCAAATTGTCACGTCACTGTCGCAGTTTCACATACGGTCAAACGAACTTAATTTTTGTTATTTAGTTCGTTTTAGTAAAGCTAAACCAGACACCACTGTTATAGAATGAAGAATTATCTTTCAACTCGTCTTTGAAATAGCCAGCTGTCTTAAACACTTTTCCCAAAACAAATAAATAACAATGATATGTATACTAGGTTTTCTTACCTTTGATTCTTTTCGCAAGACGGTGCGTAACGTAGCGTAACGCGCATGTGCGGAAAAACCTTACCTGTACGCGCAATGGGTAAATTCATGGGTAAATTATTATTTTGCTGATAAATTGGATTTACGACATATTTCGAATCCAGATAATAATACGTTCCTGAAAGTTTGACTGGCGTCCTTCAATGCTGCTTTTCCTGTTCGATTTTTATATCTATATTTTCTGTATCGATTGTAGATTGTTACCAAATTCAACTTGTTGGTAACACAAATAAATATATTGAATATCCGCCAATTTTTCGTTATCAGTTTGTATAATGCAACAACAGTTTATGTACGTCGACCACGTTGTATGACCAATCCGCTGGAAGATATTTGCAAGGCAATGGTTCGTCGGCCTCCAGGTTAAGGATCCAACAGGTGAAATCTGTTTTAACATTAGACATTAACCTATAGCCTTTAACCTATGACACGTGACCCTTAACCCATCAACTTTACCCACGTAACCCTTAACCATTAACATTTAACATGTAACCTAGTATCAGTAACTTGTAAAACTAAAGAGGTAAACATGCGTAAAACCGTGTTAATCCTACATTGAAACCTTGACCATTTACATTTTAACATTAAACCTTAACCTTTAGTTTTTAACCTATGACCCGTGACTCTTAACCCATCAACTTTAACCTACCTTAAGCCTTAACCTTTAACTTTTAACATGTAACCTAGTATCAGTAACTGGTCAAACTAAAGTGGTCAACATGCGTAAAACCGTTTTAAACCTACATTAAAACCTTAACATTTTACATGTTAAAATTAAACATTAACCATTAGCCTTTAACCTATGACCCGTGATCCTTAACCCATCCACTTTAACCTTCGTTAACCCTTAACATTTAACATTTAACATGTAAGCTAGTATCAGGAAACTGGTCAAAGTAAAGTGGTCAACATGCGTAAAACCGTCTTAACCCTACATTAAAATAATAATACATTTTAAAATTAAACCTTAACCTTTAGCCTTTAAACTATGACCCGTTTAACGTACCTTAACCCTTACATTTTATCTTTAAACATGTAACCTAGTATCAGTAACTGGTCAAATAAAGTGGTCAACATGCGTAAAACCGTCTTAACCCTACATTAAAACCTGAACATTTTACATTTTAACATTTAACCTTAACCTTTAGCCT